>JAHKKF010538457.1:62104-81190 GCA_019740295.1 Labeo calbasu
TTAGTTTCTGCTCTTATAAGAAATAGAAATTCAGAGCAGTTTTGCGTAGGATTTGTTTGAGACTGATCTCTATGAGAGCATGTATTACTTTAACATTCTGCGAAGTCAATCACGTACACCCGATATGTCTTTCAGCTCGAAAAATTGTCAGAACAAAAGGTGTCATCAGAAACTGACGTATTATCAGCAGCAAGAAACCATTTCAAACACTGATTTCAGCACCTCCTCTCGCATATAACTTTATAGGGGACAGCGATGATCTAAAAATATTTAAATCCAACGAGGAACACAAGTATCCATCCAAATCCTATTCCTTTTCCCATCTCCGTGTGTCATTTTCTCTCTCTCCTCCACCTGTGGGTGGATAAAGACAGGTTGCGTGAGCCGAGCAGCCCAGACGCTATCTTCTGGGAAAAATAAACAGCACATTAGTTCCAGATCATCTTGGAAGAATATGAAACAGAGGAGAGCAGTGGAGGGGTTAGTGGAAGTCCACTCCAGGGGGGAGGCCGGGGATTATTAGGGAGCTGGGAATCGTATTAAACTCAGAGCTTTCCCTTTCTCTCTTGCCTTCTTTCCATCCTCGCTTCTCTGTTTTTGCCATGTGCTGTAAATTAACAGCACCCTTCAACTCAAAGTCCGCCACTTTCTCTCTTCATTTTAGTAAGGCAGTGAAATATGTTTAAGGGCCAGGTTCACAAGCATTTTCCGCTTCGTCTTGGTTCCTCTGTCTAAAATGTCCTGCTGGCGTGATTCTCCCAGAGGTTGTGAAAAGGAATCCGTAAATCTTGCTCCGCTCATACTTTCTACCCCCTCGTGAAATTTCATTGTTGCGTGTAACGCTAGAGGAGTCGCACGATGAGATCCACGCAATTAACCTTAAAGACGCCGTTCATTAGTATCAAAAATTACCTAGTCTTTGGTGTTAATCGTCTACGAATTACAACTACAGAAAGGTTTACAAAGGTCTGATTGTTATGTTGAAAATACTCTTTTGTCTCTAGAGTCTGTAGTACCTTGATTAATCCATTTGCTTTCGATCAGGCCGGTGCATTTGAAGATATATACGGTGTAACGTTCCTCTCTCTATGTAATAATCTCCCTAAGTACGGCTATTAGTCAGCATGCTAATGCCAGCATGTACGGCATCACTCTGTGCCCCTGGTACAAGTGATGGGTAGTTAGTGCTGAATTTTCATTGCAGGGATGAAGCCTTAAGCCCTGGTGGTAGGAACTAATTGTGCCACCTGAGAGCAGGATTGAATTAGAGAGAGAGGCAGTTATTGAATGAGTGAAAGTGGGAAAGGAAGATGGGAAAGTGAGTGTGTTTGATGTCGGGGAGTCGTGTTGCTATTACAGGCTTTGAAGTAGGATTGGGTGTTAAATAAGCAGGAAATGGGCAGCACTTAGTTTCTCTAAAGTTCTTCCATTCCCTGCGCTCGTCGAGCGGGGCCGAGCCGGGGGCGGCGGCGGCGGCTGCATCCGGGCGGAATCTTCTCCTGTGCCGAGCTGCTCTGGAATGGGCTGTCAGGCTTCATTAGCTAAACTCGTCTCCCTTCGGAGCAGAGCAACTTGGCCAGTGATTTAAAACCAATCTCCAGTACCTGGTCTCTCTTTTATGAACTTCCGCGCCATTACCACAGACTCCTCCACAGTGTTTCACCTATAAGAATTCCTCTGGAGTGAGGCGCAGGGAGATCATCTCCCATTTAATGAACTCTGACTCGGGGCTCTGCGCCTGACTGAATGTACTTTTCTAAACTGTATTTGATTGAGTGTTTATATGTTTGTGAAAGTTATGACATGCACAGTTTCCTCTTTTCTTTATGCTTTAAAAGCGACCTGCTGTTTGAGCTGCGACTTGGTTAGTGCAAAAGGTCTCCCTTGTGAAAAACGAAGCAAACTTAACTGTTTCAAATTTACTTCAAAAAGTATTTAAAAAAATTCTACTTGCGGATAATAGGGCTATTTGCACTTAGTGTAAATAGGCACTCTGAATATATTAATGAAAATATACCTTAAATGTTTATCAGTAAATTCTGCAATACGCTTTTTCCATATTTCAAAGACAATAGAAGTAATTATGAAAAAAACATTCAAAGTTCTCCACTGACAAGGTGAAATATTAATATTCGTTGTCTGTCCGTGCAGTGTAAACAATTTATTTATTTATTTTTTAATTGGTGCTATGCTACTTGAGAAAACAGTAACAGGGCTGTGGCGAAAAAGTTTGAAAACATAATATTAATCATAATAATTTGCATATCTTGCTGTTGCTAACACAGAAAAATATTACACATTGTTAATTTACTTACACATTGTGACATCACCATTTTACATAAATCTTTTCCTACTCAAGTACAGTTACTTAAAGATGTAAATTCAACAGTTAAAAACTGCATTGCTAATTGCATTTAATATAAATGTAAACTAATGCTAAACGTTTAATTACAGTTAACATGCAGTGAAGTGTCTGAAAACATTACATTCAATTCGCACTCATGGGTATTCTTTTCAAGTATGTTTTTTCCACTGTAAGTAATGTTTTTAAAAGTATCCTTTTGTTTTTCTCAGGGTATAGATATTTTAGTTAAGATATTTTGTTGCAGTGGTGCTTTAACTAACTTTAGCTTTTAGATAGTTTACATGGTACTGTAAATCTCTTTCGACTTTAAATTTATCCCCTTTAAATCTCTGCCTTTTTCAAGAGAGTTTATTATAAAAAAGATGCCTAAAATTTCTATACTTCTTCACCACAAATGCTCATCTTGTACTAGCTTTGCGATGCGCTTCTTCGACTTCATGCATTACTTAATCATGTTGGAAAGGTCACGTGTGGTTTGTTCTTCATCTGTGTACTCCGGTTTAAAAAGGTAGGGATCTGTACAACATCGTTATTTAACCTTTTTTTAAGGGTGTTTGACTTTCAAAGTCAAAGTTAAGGGTGTTTCAGCCTACATCACGCGTGACCTTTTCAGTTTGATTAAATAATGCATGAAGTCAAGCTAGTGCAAGATGAGCATTTGTGGTTAAAAAGTATATAAATTTAAATGTAATTTTTTTTTTTTTTTTAGAAAATGGCAGATTGTTTCATTAGATAAGACCCATATTTCTCTGCAAAGCTGAGGAATTGTGAAGTTGCATTGAAACTGCGGTTTGGACCTTTAACCTGTTGGGTCCCTTTGAAGTCCACTATATGGAGAAAAATCCTGGAATGTTTTCCTCAAAAACCTTAATATCTTTTTCAACCGAAGAAAGAAAGACATGAACATCTTGGATGACATGGCGGTGAGAAAATTATCAGGAATTTTTTATTCTGCAAGTGAAATCCTTTAACAGGCGTGCCGACTGGTTTTATGTTTATTTCTTATATCAGGAGTTCAGTATCACAATCGTACTACTATTTAAATGCAGACTATCTTTAAAACTGGATGGCGTTTCACTGTCCTCCTTTCAGATGAAGTACTGCCCCTTCTGTGTAACCGTGCCCTGTGAAAACGGGACAGAATAGCTCTGCTCTCCCAGTCCTCTGAGCTACAGAGTCTCTCTGTGAAGTCGTCTCTGTGGGCAAAGAGGCCAAGAGCGTTTCACTGCCTCACTGGAGTACCAGGAGAATGTGGGGTGAAAGGGCAGGTGTCTGCCGTAGAATATAATTAGATAGAAGAAAAGCTTTGTCCTCAATATTGTTGCTTTGGGCATTCTTTAATTGCCCCCCTCCCTCTTTTCGTTTCCGACTTCCCCTCAGTCTCTCGAAGACTCATTTGCATTAATTCTGAAGGACTTTCACAATGATCACGGATGTCTTCGATGACTTCTCGCACACACTTAAGCATGTACGCATTATCCGTGCCACCTGGTCACCCTGATTTCTTCTCTTTGCACACAAACGCCGTGGCTGCAGAGCGAACATTGGATTGTTATGAACTCTAAGTGATCTAAGCACCACCAGAAGATGATTCATCTTTATCCCTGATTGCTTTTTTAAATGGCTTCGCTCTTCTCCTACGCAAGCGCTTTTCATGTTCATGGGCCTTGCAAAGTGCTTGCCCCATGTGGCAGTACATGCTGCTTTAGCCTGGCACAGCAGGAGATAAAGTGTAGAGTCTTTGCCTCCTCCCGAGGCTCCACGGCTCCACACCCTCGGCTCACGCACAGAGTACATGTGTAATAAACAGGAAGTGGCCTTAGGCTCTCCTGCTGTGTCTTAGGAGCTCAGTCATATCAATATGTATTCAAAAGAGCTACCTCTCCAGGGATCAGCCCTATGCCATGCCAGGCTCACATACAAAGAGGGGGATTTCACTGCGGATTTTACCTAGTGCACCAGGGAACATGGTGCTTATGATAGATGCTTTTCATCTGATTTTATCCAAGCTGTTACCTGAAAAAGATTTTGTTAAAAATGGCTAAAAATATGAATCAACAAAATAGGCTGACATAAATATTCCTGCAAGCAGCTGAGTTGATTCTTGCCTCCCAGATGAAAATTTTGTCATTGAGAGCGTTCTCTTTCATTGCTAGGGGGCTGTTATATTTTAAGTATTAACTTTTGAATGTTTCTCCTTTATTTATTTATTTGTAGGTGAGATACTAATAGTAATGTAACTATCGTTGAGAATACATTATGGCTATAAAGTTACTGTAGATAGAATTTGGTTTTAGGAGAATTAAATGTTTGTGTTGTTAATGAAATCTCAACCTTTTGACAGACTTTGGTGACAGCTTGTAAGATTATTAGCGTCTTTTTCTCAGAAAGAAAAAAAGAAAAACAGTTAAGATGCTAAAGAGATTTTCTTTTTGATTTCACTTGTGAACAATAAATAAGCTTAATTGTATTGAATATATTAAAATAAAACATACTTGCAGATAATATATTTATTAATTACATATAAATACTATAAATACTTGTCAGTACATTTGGCAGTGGACTTTAACCAAAACAATAAAATTATAAAATTAAATAGATGTGCTTAAAAAAAGGTCAGGTAGCTGTGTGTAATACAAATTTAAACTATAATCAATTTTCATTTAATTGCAGTTTACATGCAAATAAGCATCTGAAAACATTCAGTTTGCACTGTATACATGCACTATTTGACTTTTCTCATACTTTTTAAAAGTATACTAAATTGTACTTTGTACTTAGATTTTTGTATGTAATGTGCAATTGCATTTGTGTAAGTTTCTTTAGAAAAATTTAAATTCCAATTTATTCCAACTGTATTTAAATATTTACATTTTATTATTATGTAGATCAGTGTTTCAATGCCAATGGTACGGTACGGTACTTTTTTTGGTAACAGTTACTTTATTCTTTACTCTCTGTACATTTATTTCAGTGAAAAGTAAAAAAAAAAATCTCAGTTTCAACATTTTGAACAATAGGGTCCTACAATCGTTTTCTGTTCTTTTTTTTCCCCAGAAATTCTTGTGTGTTTTAATTTTTCTGATAATTAAATGAAGGCATTAAACATTTAGTTATTTTTAATGAAATTAAAATTAAACCCTTCTATTTGTTGCCAAACAAGCAGAGTTTTTTCTGTTAAAATTAATACATGGAAGAAAAATTGTGTGAATATTCTGTCTAAAAAAACTGAATAATAATTGTAGAATTTTTTTCTACAATTAGGTGGTTAATCTTGTTGTAATATTTATTTTTTTTAGCATTTAATTGTTTTATTTAAATTTGCCAGAATATATAAACACTTACGTTATACTGTATTAAAGTAATACAAGACTAATAAATTTCTGTTACTTGTTAAACCGTACTTTTATTTTGACAGGTTGCCGGTTAGTTTTTGTGTGTATACACTATGATGTGATACTAATTTTCTCAAATGAAACGGTAAAATTCACATGACTTGACTCTCACAGCAGCTCTGGAGATTAAGTTGATGTGTTTATGTCGTCATATAGTGAGACCCAAAGACCAAAAACCACCATGAGCCCCACGTGTGCTTCACTATTTGTCTAGTAAACAAAACCGCGTCTCCGCCATTCATTCATACAGAGTGAAGTGGAACATGGAGGATTCATTAAATGACGTCTGTTGTGATTTGGCGCTATAGAAAATAAAGTTTACATGACCTTAAAAGGGGGCGGGCCGCCCCCCTAATATAATGGCAGGGGAAACACTGTAATCTACAAGTTTTAAAAACGAGTTAATCCGCAGGTTACGTGTGTTCCGAACCGTGGGTCGTGATCCGCATGGATTGTGTAAATAAGATAAATAACATAAGACTATTTTGTTTGTTTAATAAAAGAACAAGGTATAGACCTGTTCTATAGAAAAAGGTAAACTTAAATGACTTCTGTTGTGATCTGGCGCTACAGAAAATAAAGTTTATTTGACCTCTAAGGGGGGCGGGGGGTGCAGTATATATAGTGAGGTAAATATATTAAAATATATTAAATATATTAAAATGAGATGGCATTTAACCTATTTTATCTCATGGATTAAACAAAATTAAATCAACCTAGGAATTTAGTATTCTATTAACATGAAAGGATTTGTAAACATTTTACATCTCTAAACTGAATCGAAAATACCTCTAAATCAAAAATTCTTATGCAGATGCTGTTAATATATTATGTATAGTATCTATGCAAATGTACAAAAATGTATGCTAAAATCACCCGTTACAAACAGATACCTATTATTACCATCAGTGGACATGTTAGGTACTATATTGGTTGCATGGATTACAAAAATGTGCTAGAACCTTCTGAATTTTTCACTATACCCATGAGAAAGTTTCTGAGTAGAATATTAAGGGCTTACAATATTAAGTTTAATTTAAAAATTCTTCGATCAGTTTACTCTTGTCCTTTATTGTAGAGCTTAAAAGTTCTGTTGAGTAACTAAATTGAATCAGTTTGTCTTTCTGGTCTAATTTTGTGGCTGTTGATGGTACTGTGCTTTGTATTGCAGAAGTGGATGTGTTTTATAACTCAAATCTACTGCACCATTGTGGAATGGATTTTGAAGTTGATTGGCGAATGCTGTGAGTTTCCAAAGGAAGGCAATCTTAAATGTGTGAATAGAACAGGAGCTGTCATGTTCAGCTGGATGTTTCTGATAACTTTCTGAAGATGTTTGTGAGAACCTAGCAATCAGCATCAAGCACAGGCTTGCAAAGCACAGCTACTCATTACACAGCACGTTACGTGAGAATTTCAGAGCAGTAATGAATTGAAAAATGTTTTATTGTCATTCAAGGAGAAATGTTATTATTGAGTCATCTCAGTATTTACCATTCATATTTACAACCCAGGGTAACTGGAAAAACATGCCTGTTGCGACACTACAGTAAAATCTTGCATGTTTCACGTCACTTTCAAACTTAAATGTTCAAGGAGCAGGACGTTCAATTTTATCCAAAACAGATGCGCGTGAAACTGACAGCATTTTATTACTTTGGTTGTTGAGTCACACTAAATGGTTAATTCTATATTATGTTTGAAAATAACCAATAGTAAGAAAGCAAAAATAAGATAAAAATGCATTTGCTAATGCAACCATGCAGTTTTAGCATGCTTATACAAGTCTCTGAGCCTTTTAATTGAGACTTGATTTCATGGGACTCTGCATCTCAAGTGCAAAGCTGTACCAGGTGCGCTACCAAGCAAGTTTACTTTTCAGAAAACCCATACATATGGAGCTGACTGTGTGTTGCAAACGTCAAAATGAATTAGTTTACAAATCATGTGCTCTGGTAAAATTGTTTTGAGGTTGTAACATAGTACTGTGCATGGATCTGGGTGAAGTTAAGTGTTTATTAATCGATAATGTGCCGCTGGAAACTGCAGTGAATTGTAGTTACGTTTTTCATATGTAGGTAGACGCATGTTTTTCCAATATTTTTCCCATTTTAACACCTAAGTCAGTGATACATCAAGATTGGGGTAAGGACTGTAATGTTCTGTCATAGAGTAGATACAGATCGACCTCTAAAAGTAATGAAAAACTTAATTCATCTGAAAATTTGTCCTCCTTGATGTCTGTGGTGGTTATGCCCCTGACCTAACTGTTAGGTTGCCAAATAAATCAGAGGAAAATTGCTTTTAAGAGGGAAACATATTACTTTACCTTTAAAAACGCATTTGTTAAAATCCAGGCTTTAGCTTTATCAGGTCCGTTTAGGCTAGCTAGCAGCGCTGAAGAATAGGTTGTCTAGATTAAACCCGGCATTAATACTGCCCATCTCTCATTAAAACCTTAATCGTGCGTAAAATGAGATTGATGGAAATTTATCCAAAAGGTCAGGGAGAAGGGATTTCGAACGCCTACACAGGATTTAATGGACAGGATTTTAATTTAGCCGCCTCTCCAAACACCAGAAGCTGCAAAAGATCTTACGGAACCCCTTTCCAGTGGCCGTCTCTCTCTACATGTTATGCATGTCTCCTCCCCTTCCCTCTCATCCTCTCGTTCTCAGTCCTCTGAATGTCTGATGAACAGATGAAAGGCAGGAGAGTCGGCTGGGTAGCTCTGTTTTAGTCATGAGGGCAGGAAGGGGCAGCAGATTGCTGTGCCAGTAGTTCCTCAATGAAACACGAGGTCCGTGGCCTTTTCTGCCCCCTCTCAGAGTTACTTTCTTAGTTGTGCAAAGTAGATGCTGGGCATAAGATGCTCTTCTAGGATTAGCATATATTCCATATGGTAAGCATTGCTTATGTAAGGGATAATGTGCATTCAGCTGGTCATTATCGCAAAATAAACTCGACAGGGCGATCAGGTCTTGTATCTCTACGAAGGGCTATGTTTTGCGATAATGACCTTCTGAATGTGCATTATCCTGCTTATTACACAGCAACTTGCCCAATAAGTAAATGCACATGGACTGTTCATTTGAGTTGAATAAAGTAAACGTATTTTGTAATCTAACTTAATGGTGCTGTAAGAAGAATAGTCCATTACAGTGTAGAAAACAATCAGCTTACAGAAAGGTTGAACATTTTAACAATATATTATTTACCATATTTACCAAAGCCTACTGCATCATATCTGAAACATTTCTAGGGCCTCGTTTTTTTTTGGAATGGTTTAAATTTTTTGATTTTGCTAATATTTTTCTGAAGAAAGAAAATGTATAGTGATGAAAGCCAAGATATTACATGTCATGGATGAATATTTACTGAGTCATCCACTATTTTGTAGAGGGGGTGTACATTTGTATGTTTAAGTGACCAACATTTGGTTTTCAACCACTGAAAATGGGTAATATTCAAAAATCTGAAAATGGAGCCTAATTGAGATGCCCATATCTCTGGGACTGAACAATGTAGGGCCTTGAAAATTACAAAAGAAAAGTTCATTAAGAACTAGAATCTAGAATCATATTTTTGTTTTTGGCCACTGAAAATTTGTACAATTCAACGATTTACCCCTGGAGCCATATTGAAATTCCAATATCTCTGGAACTGAACAATGTAGGGCCTTAAAAATGAAGATGCCAAAAGGAAAGTTTGTTAAGACCCGATATCTAAAAGGGCATTAAAATATATTTAATACTTATTGAGCTACAGACATGCAAACTTTGGAGTAAAAACTTGAAAAGCGCTTTTTCCCCATTTTTGAATGGTCACCATTGGCAAATATTGTAACAAAGATTGCTAAAGTCAATAGAACTAACAATCTCTGTGTAAAAATAACATTATGATGCTGCCATCTTTCTGAAGCCATTTTTACCCCCTTGTAATTTAGCTCTGAATCTTGAAGTGAAAATTGGCATTTTGACCTCCTCTACAAAATAGTGGATTATGCAGTAATGGCATGTAATATTTTGGCTTTCATCACTATACATGTCTATCTTTCTTCAGAAAAATATTAGCAAAATCAAAAATTTCAGCCAGGGACCTTTGGTTGAGTTGACACGGAATGTCAATTTTAATTTTTCTGAATTTTATGCAAGTAGTCTGCTATACTGTTATAAAGATCTTATTGATTTACATTAGAACTGAAAGATTTTCAGTTAGGTTTACTTTATTCAATATTATGCAATAAAGAAGACTTTACTCAATTTTGTATCATTTCTGCAGAAGAAATGCTTTTTTAACTTAGCTTTAAATGGGGTCTCCTGAGCATATTGTCAACTATGAGAACTTTTATGCTCACCAAAAGGTCATAAGATTAAGGCTATTTTAGCAAGATAGTAGCTAATTTATGAAAAATAGCACTGCTGTGCCATGGATCAGCAGTAAACTATGCACATTAGGGTCATTATGCATACATTCAGTGTCACGACTGGCCAATCAGAATTATATGTTTCCAAATAAGCATGTATTAAAAGGATATTCCAGTCCAGAGTTTCTTCCTTTCTTCAATAGGAAAGTTTAAGACCAGTGTTTTGAAACTTAGACTCCTCATTCCTAGCTCTTACAGTGAATCGAATGTATTTATTTCTGATAAGCCTTCCGTGTTGCATTGAGCTCAATAAGAGCGATGTGCGGTAACAGGATTAAAAAAGCACAGTGGGTGAAATTAAGGCCATGCACGCACATCATCACATCACAACTGCTCCTCAAACTCGCGTCCTTTAAACTCTCCTGCGTGTCTGGCTTACTTTCAGAGCTGCGAGATCGCAGAACAAAGTGCGTACAGTATTAGAGCCACGCTTGCGTCCTCTGCCGAATGCATTCCTGCGCGTGTATGTGTGCGCTCGCCTTCTAGGTCTCGAATATTTTGGCAGCGCAGCGGAGAGAGCGATGAATGTTGTTAACCATTGAATCATACTGCAGTTTAGTAGCTCGCCTCCGCACGGCACGCAGAGGTATGGAGCAAAACGCCTGCTGTTTTAAAGGTTCATTTCACATCTCCTCCTGAGCGAGGCGGCTTAGTAGCCCGGCCGTTGATTGATTGTTGAGACCATTGATCTAATTTTGAAGCCTTTTGAATTTTGTCTCCCCTGTCCCTCCTCTTTGTAAGGAGTTGAATAAACCTAATTTCCCCATGCCACATGCAGAGGCAGTTCAGCCTGAGTGGGGAAAACAGAGGGAATAAATAAATAAAGAAATCCCTAGAACCAGGCCCTTCACAGCAGAGCGGGATTTTTATAGACTGGATCAATTAAATTTGTCTTATTTGGAACGGTGGGGCTCCGTAACTCGATAAGAGGTAATGCGGTTGAAAATGCCTCTTGCTGGGCAGCCATTAGGCGGGAGAATGTTACTGTGGGAGTATTAACATGCAAGGATTACACAGAAACAAGCCTGGTCTGAACCAATTAGAGTCAGGAATGGCCTCAGAAAGATGAGAAGAGGGCATTTGCGCAGCGAGAGGCCCGGGTTGCTCCGGCCTGCTGCGGGGTCAGAGAGAAAAAGATGGAGATCTGGAGATGCAGGGGACGGGGGGAGGAAACGGGTGAGCGAGGGATCGGTGCTACTCTTCCTCCCCCCGTCTATGTACATCTTCTGCCCCCTGTGGACTGGTGAAGAGGTCTGAGGAAGAGTAGTGTATATCTCAGTGTGGTGCTCACTCTATGAAATAAAAATATGCTACGAAGGAAGGATCCTTCGTAGCATATTTTTATTTCTTTGCTTTTCTTTTTTTTTTTTTATTTGGTAACTCTGTGATCGTTTACTCACCCTCACGTTGTTCTTTTTTTTCTCCCCATACACAAAGGAAACGTTTTATAATAATGTGCCTGCTGCTCTTTTCCACACAATGCAAGTACAGAAAAATATACTGTATTTTCTGAAAAATAGAGGCCTTTAACTTAAGAAAATTAGGAATATAGTGCACAGTTCACACAGTATGTACCACTTTTTTATTTTTTTGTTGTCCTTTTTGCAACTGTTCCTTTAATAAATCCATGATTTGGTTTGGAATATAAGTTGCATCATCAAAATTGCATTGATGAGGGACAAAAACACGCAGATGAGTTGCATGGGTGTACAAGTCACATTTTATTTTTACATTTCAAAAATTAAATCAAAATAAATCATAGCATTTAAAATTTCAGTATTTTTCCTATTCAGATTTCCAGTGTGAACAGATCATGGTTCTGAACTGACCCGCACGGACAAAAAGACAATATGAACAGGGTTGCCAGGTTTTCACAAAAAATCCACCCAATTGCTTCTCAAACCTAGTCCAAAACTAGCCCAATTACATTCTGGGGGGTAAATATCACGTTAGTGGGGTTGCTTCAACCCATGGAGTTGAAAAACAACCTGCGGAAACAGTGAAAAATTATCCCAATTCCGCGAAAAAAAATAGTGGATTTGGCAACACTTGCACAGCGTGCTGTCATAAAGAAGTAAACACGGAGGACATAAAGTTAGCGATTATTATTTATTATTATTAGTATATATTTATTTATCGTGTGGTCTGCTGCAGAAGCCAAGGAAATTGTATGTAGTGTTTTCACTGTAATACTTAGGCCTATCACTGTACTTCCACTGACTACCTTTCGCGACTGTCTAGATAACTTTGGGTATGTAAAATCTTCGACGTGACTCCCATGAGTGCAGTATTATCACAAATGTTGATCTAGAATGATGTAAAAGTAGCATAAATTCTGATATGACTGTTCACACTGCAGTTGCATTGCAAAACATCTGACCTGTATAAGATTTAGTACCACACATGGAAGTGGCACAAATCAGAATTGAAAAGATCAGATTCCATGTGATTTGTGCCGTTCACACTGTCATGAGAAAACGAATGTGAGTCATGTAAGCCGGATTTGGGCCACATTTGCCTGCAGTGTGCAATGTAGCCTAAGTTTAGTGCATGCACACACGTTTCAGGTTTGATTTAAATGAATCATGCTTATGTTTGTTTTATTCTATTTTTCATTCCTGTTGTGTTCTGAATACTGATAAATGTGAAGGATTTGTTGTGGAGTGAGAGGAACTAAAATACTTGTTTATACTGCCTATAATGTTTTCAGCCCTCATGTTGTGTTCTGGTCATTTTGACCCAAAAAGTATTTTCTTTTTTCTGAAAATGCTAGTTAATGTTATCGTGTTGGATTAAAGGGGTCATCGGATGCTAAGTGCACTTTTGTTTGAACATTAATGTGTGTTGGCAGTGTATGTACAAATCTACCCTATAATGATAAAAATCCATGCAGTGGTTTTAATTAATCTGTAAAAATAATATCCTCTTTTTCAAATTGAGCCATTCTCAGATGCCTGTCTGAGAACCGACAGAGGCCGCACCCACAATAGTTGATTGACATGAGTGTCTTACCTAAGATCAGTCCAACCTCCATGTTTTGATGCCGGAGCAGGGATGTAAGTTAGATAAGAATTGAGCGATTGAAGTGTTGTGTTGCTGGATGTAATAATGAATGTAGTGGTTGTCATTTACTCCTGACATCTGAGCTGCTGAAGATGCAGTGGATTATGTTTGTTTGTGAAGGGAACGCGCCTCCCGATCTACATATATCTGTCTATGTTCGCGCAAATCATTTGTGATCCAGTTTCACTTACAGCAGAAGTGAGTATTAGGGTTTTTTTATGAATCTTTGCGATCGCCTTTCCTAATAATTGTGCTAGTTAGCAAGTTTAGCAGCTAAATGCGGCTAAAGTGAACATGCTTGTCACTCCACAGAGAGAAGAGAGGGGTGGGGCGAGCAGAGCTCATTTGCATTTAAAGCAACCTCGACCAGAATGGGATGATTTTTGCAGAGCTGATTTTGGCAAGGTAAAAAGGGTGTTGTTTTACACTACCACTGATAATTTGTAACCAAAGTATATTATAGACTTTTCATTAAGACCCTAAAGAATCATATCAACTCGTGGAAAATGGGCATCCGATGACCCCTTTAAAACTTACCAACTTTGCTAACACAGGGTATAACAACTTCCCAAAAAGCTCATTTTTGTGCTACATCTTGTTATTTTTCACCAAATATTGGATTCAGTCTATTTATCAACTTGTTTTCTTTCAGTTAGCACAGGTTTTGTATTTCTTTTTGGAACTGATTGATCATACGCCTCATTGAGTTTTTGCACTTCAGTCTTTGAGTGAACATTTCCAAAATTTTCTACAAATAATGTTTTTTTTTTCACTTAAAAAATGAGATACATAAGCTTAGATCAATGAGGGTATTGACCAAAGAGTTTTAAAAAGAAATACAAAAATCTGTGGTAATTGAAAGAAACAAGTTGACAAAAGGCTGAATGTAAGAATAGGGTGATAGTATGGATCAGTGAGTGATTATAAGTTATTTTTAAAAAGCATTTTTGATCAGGAACACCAAAGTAAGTAAAGGATTTTCAGCGCAAGGGTTAATAATCATTAAATCTAATTTACATCTTTGTGTATTGCGATAATTTCAGGTTTGATGCCAGTGATGACAAGAACATTGATTCTCAGGTTCTAAGTGAGTTGTCAGCGAAAAACAACTTAATTTTTAGTATAGCTTCAGAAAAATTAGTGTGTCAGATGGACCACATTTATAGTTCTTTATTGTCCACTTTGCAGCTTGACAGTCTCTTATCACAATCACACTGATTGTGTGGAAAAGAGCATGAACATTCTGGCTAACATCTCTTTGGGAGAAATATTTTTTTGAAGAGAAAGATGAACGTATGCAAATGATGGCATGATATTTATTATTCAATATTTCTCAATATTCCTATAATATTTCCATGGTTTGGTTTTTGAAAGACAATGAAGAAAAATTTGAGACAGGATGTTAGTTACTTTACTTTTAAAATGTATCCTTGTAGGGGTTTGAATTAGGTTAGTCCCCACCTTTGAAAATATTGTTTTTCTGTAGTTGTTAACTCTTATAACCTTACTTTTATAGCATTGCATCAATACAAAACCCTTTGTTATTGCTTTTAAATGAACTCCTTTTACGTATGTTTTTAGTGTTCAAATCTTGTGTGAAAAGGTGAATAACTTTTTCCAGTTTAGTTGTACCGCCATCCCTTATGCCCTCAATTTCTCCACCACCCTCTTCAGTCTCAATTGCCCCTATTTGATCATCCTTCTATTATGAGTGTGTGTGTTGTACTGTCTGTCTGAGCACATTAGCGAGTACAGGCTCGTCATTTAATAAGTATTAAAATGGGCAGAGACGCAAGGCTGCCTGAGGACATGTAACAGGGTCCCTCATGCCACCAGCCCCTCCTTTGACGAAATTACCCACTCTTGTTTAATTGGGATTGCTAGCTTCTCTGCTTGATTGCTCATGCCCACATTGGCATGAAGTGGCAGGGCAGTGTTCCACTAAAGCTGTGACTATAGCTGGTGCCACACTCACTTACTCAGTCCCCCCCCACCCGTCTCGCTGCTCCGCTTCCAGCCGATTACATAATCCACTAATACAAATTTGCCCTGACTAATTAGCATCATCAGCTCGTGGCATAATTTGATCGGACGAGCCATGTTTCTCTTATTCTGGGCTGCGCTGCGGCATGCATGGTGTGTGGCCTGGGCATGGCGTCAGCGTTTCCTCTGCCGGGTGGCTGGTTCAACTCCACAATGTACCATTTGAGAGTTATTAAACTCAGAATGGTTGAGGTGGGGGGAAGCGGAGGAGAAAGTATATCCTAAATTGAAGAAAATAAAACTGTTAGACAAGCATTACAACAGCAGAATCTGGGTGTTAATCATATGCAAAGAGGATATTAAACATGACCATGTGCTATTCAACTGCTATTCCATGTGACCAACTGCTATTCAAACGTGCCCCCCCCACCCCCTTTTTTTGTTTAACCCTTCATTGAAATCGCAGGTCACTTCAGCCCATGATCAATATCAGATTTTCAGTGTGAACAGATCATGGTTCTGAACTGACCCATGTGTGCAAAAGACAAACAGGGTTGCCAGGTTTTCACAACAAAATCCACCCAATTGAATCTCAAAACTAGCCCAATTACATTCCGGGGGTAAATATCACGTTAGTGGGGTTGCTTCAACCCACAGAGTTGAAAAACAACCTGCGGCAACAGTGAAAAAGTAGGCCAATTCTGTGGGAAAACTGTGGACTTGGCAATACTTGCGCAACGTATCATACGGAAGTACAAACGGAGGACATAAAGTAAGCAATTATACATTTATTTATAGTGTGATCTGCCGTAGAAGCCAGCAAAATTACGTGCAGGCAATATGAAAAATAAAGACAAGGATGGGACAGATGGGTTTTGAACCTTTTATGATACGAGCCATCATGTTTTGTTTGTATATTGTGTAGCCCAACTGCTATGCAAAACTAGTCCAATCATGTTCCCCCCTTTTGTTTACCCCTCCGTCGAAATCACAGGTCACTTCAGCCCAGGGCCCAAAAAACAATCAGCATCAACAGCAGCGGCGGTTCTAAGGTGGATATCCGGGGCTTAGCCCAGACGTCCTTCAAATAAAATGTTTAAAAGTTACATTGGTTAAGTGGCTTATTTAATTTCTTTCTTTATTTATTTATTTTAAGAACAAGTATAATTAAACAAGCAGGGCTCTATAGCCTACACATATTTGTAAAGATCTCCTGCATGCATTTACACTGCACTTACAAATTGCATAAATAATATTATGAGATTAATGTTTTAAATATAAAACTTAGAACACAGAAATGTAAAATGATAGAAAAATAGAATGACACTTTTAAATGTGAGACTAAAATTGCCAGTAGGTGGCAGCAAGCCACTGTCTGAGTCGTCATTGATTTAAATCACCTAATAATAACTTTTTTTTAAATTGATTTGTTGCCCTGACGGTGCCTGACAGTAAAGTCTGCCACTGACCATGCGAAATGCTAACCATGCGTGTGTAGAAGGTCTGCGATTTGTTGCTACAATAACAATAAACTAATTTTAACAGGTGATGAGATCAGTAAAGTTATACAGTAAAATACCTGAAGCAGCTGCATTTTGTTGTTTAAGTGCTGGTTTAATAGAATTTTAATGGCACCCCTAGCGCTGCCCCTGGTCAAAAGTATAAGAGTAGCCAAATTCTGCGTTAAAAATGCAAACTTGGCAACACTGTTACCAAGGCTGCATTTATTTGATCAAAAATACAGTAAAAAGAGTAAAATTGTAAAATTGGTGCTCAAGAAAAAAATGTATTATCAGAGTTGAAAACATTGCTGCTTAATATTTTTGTGGAAACCAATATTTTCACAGAATTTCTGATGAGCAGAAAGTTACAAATAAATAATTTAAAATATTTTTAAATTTTAAATATTTACACGTTTGATCAATTAAACACATTCTTGCTGAATTAAATTGTTAATTTATTTTAAAAAATGAATGAATGAATGAATGAAAGAATGAATGATAAGTGAAATATTTGTGATTTATATGCTTTCCACTATGTTATTCTGTCAGAATGCCCAATTTTGAATGTCTGGAAAAGAAGAAAGATGACAAAAAGGTACCAAAGAAGCCCCATAAAAGTAGTCGTATGACTCTCTTGCAAGTTTCTTAAAATTGCACAATTACCTTTGCATAAGGAATAGGCCAAAAACTTTGGGTCTGGAGCAGTGAGAAAATGATTTTTCAGTGTACTGTCCCTTTAATGAACGCCAAGCTTGAGGAATATTGATTTGTTAACCTTCAGAGCATTGCGACAGTGTGTAACAGCGTGATTAGCGGTTAATGAACGTCTGGAGAGTTCTGCTGAGCAGCTTGTTGGCTTTCTGAAATTTGAGATTTTGACCCTTATGTTTTTAGCATGTCAGTCTCCGTCTTTCTGCCTGGGCTACCCTTTCTCTGCCCTCTTTGTTCTCGTCTCTTACAGAGACTTCAGTAGTTCAGTCTGTGCGAAAAGGGCTCCAGCATCAGTAGAACTGAGGTGGCCGCCAGCCCGGCTCAGACAGGCTGGAGTGTGATGAGATCAGACGAGTGTGTGTGCGTGATGGTGGCAGGTTCAGTGAGCATGGCGCTTCCCATTGTTGTCTCGGGGTCTGCAGGCTAATCAGGACAGTGACACTATATGAAATGGGGATGACAATTGGATTTACACACAAAGCACGGCATAAGAATATCTAATGCGGTCATTAGTGAGGACATGAGTTCATGGGGGAGAAAGTGAAGAAATTAAGTTTGAGTGCATCCAATTTAGCTTGATTGCACGCATTCATTTACATTCGATTATGCTGATACTGACAGGCTCCTAAATGCAAGCTGAGTGTTTTGCCTGTGCTGGGAAGTGTAATACCTTCAAATAAATGATGTGACTTCTAATTTGACAGCTTTCCAAACTCTCTTCCAAGTGCTCGCTTTATTACTTACCCAACTCAAGGTTGTGCTTTCATAGTTTGGAAAAACTTAATGGAGTTCTTGGTTATTTTTAATCTAAATTTCATGATCAACTTTGTCACCTAAAAATTGACAGGCAGCAAATGAAGAAAAATAGAAATAAATGAGAAAATTGCTGACAGTTAAGGTTCATTTCATCAACACTAGTTAATGGATTAGGTTTAATAAAAAAGCAATATTTATTATACATCAGCATTTCATAATTTAGATAGCGTTAATATTTTTAAATATAAATGCATTATTAACATTTCTAGTTGTCTGAATTGACATTAAGTAATGCATTATGAACAAACATAAATTAGCAATGAACAATAGTGTTTTTACAAATTAAACTAGATTAATATGCTGTTAAATATTTAGATCATTTTTAATTTATTACATCAAATGCATGACTAATGTTAAATAATTGGAACTGTGTATTAACAATCATGAAAGAATTTTGATCCTGTGCATTAAGTCATATTGAAATCTATCAACAGGTAAATCTTAGCACACTTTGTGACATGGCTGTTGTAATTTCTTCTGACTTTCGAGGAGACACATGAGACTTCATATGAATATGAAATATGAAAAACTAGAGACTTTTTTTCCTTTTAATCTTTTTATCTGGGAGAAACAGTTGAGATATTAAAGAGATCCCTTTTTGAATTTTTTATTTCATATGATCTCTTGTGAAAAGAAGTAGGTCTACACTAAAGCATACTTCATACTTGGAAATGAAATGAAGGTAATATATTTTAATTAAAATTTTTTTTTTTTTTTAATAAGCTAAATTCTGGAGTGTTGTTTTGGCCCACTTAAGTAGGACTTAAGTGCATCTTTGTATGTCGTTTCATAATTGCTTTTAACATACTGCTGAGTGCTGACAAG
>JAHKKF010538458.1:0-40257 GCA_019740295.1 Labeo calbasu
ATTTATAAGCCTGTTTCCTCATGGGGACCTCACAAATGTCCCCACAAGGTCAAAATTTACTGGTATTACTATCCTTGTGGGGACATTTGGTCCCCATACCGTGATGAATACCAGGTGCACACATACACACACACACACACACACACACACACACAAAATAAAATTCTGTCATCATTTACTCAATTTCCTTATGTTGTTCCAAAACTGTATGATTTTTTTTCTTCTTCTTTTGAACATAAAAGAAGATATTCTGAAGAAAGTGGTTTACCAAACTTTCTGGTCCCCACTGACTTTTTTATTTTAATATTTTATTAAATTATATTTTATTAAATTAAGTAAGTAAGAAAAGAAGAAAGTATGCTGCTTTTTAAAATATTTATTTCTGATATCACGCCACAACATACTCAGTACATCACTAAAATACTTTGGCATTTAACAGTATCTATAGAGTGATACATATCTAAATCTATATTATTTCATTTGTGCTTTTGTAACTGTTAAAATCTTATTCCTAGCAACAAAGGTCTACAATAAATGACAGATCAATTCAATCATACAAACATCTTTAAACAAATATAAGGTGGATTTTAAGGTTCCCTTTGGGTGCAAAAAAGATCTCCATCAAATATAATTTAGAGTTTGTGCGCTTGGAATGGAAGCATTTTTAAAAAAACATCTGTACTATTATCAGCTACAAGTAAACCTTAGAACATTAACATTTTTTAGATGTTAAACATTAAAATTTCTTTCAAAATGTTAACTAATAAGGTTCTACCACAATAACATACTATATCTATAAATGTCTTTCATAAGTTTAAAGAGCTTGTGCAATATGACTGTAATTGCATATTATTGACACCATCAATAATGAAGTGTATTTGTAGTTCCACTAAGAGTTGAATCTATCTCATATACCTCATATAACAGCAATATCAGCTAGTTTTATTGAAACATTTGGTCACCAGTGATGATTTGCTGGTTACTGATGATTAGAATAAACTGTGACTATGAGGAGGCATATGAGTGTTGGTTTAGTGTGCTAAAGAGCAAAATATTATTGCTAGAATAGGTTTTAGTTGGCTGGTAAACTTTGTACAAAAGAAAACATACATGAACGTGGCAAGTAGTTATTCTGTGGAGCCACAAATAAAGCTTTCTTTGTATGATGTTCATGTTTTAAATGTTTTGAAGTGCTAGCGTACGTTGACATAAGTGAGGTTCCTTTATACGACGCAAGACCAGTCACTGGGGGTCCGTCCATACTGCAAAAAAGCAAAAATGTTACAAAATGGCACAATATGATTTCGTTTGAATTGTCCATCGTGGGTAGGGATGGAAAGGTGGACATTAAACAACAAATAAAAAATTTTAAAGACCAAAAAGTTTTCCATTTAACCACATGAGGGCGCAGCAACCCAATTTTTAGGCCTCATTTGTGCCCCTCACCAAATAAATGAACAAAAATCTCTCTATAAATACCTAAACAAGTGAGAGCATATAAAATAAAATATGTGTATGTGTGTGGTGTCTTACCTGAATATCTGTGAGCTCCTTTAGCAGTCTGGAGGCAAGTGGAGGAAAGTTTCCTTCACATGGAATATGTAGATTCTATATGGCAGGAGATTAGTATTAGACAAACATACAGAAAACTTGTTCTGCTCCAAAAACTGGCCAAGACGTTGACCCAGAGGTGGATATCTGTTGGTTTGCCAGTATGTTTTGATCCTGAACCATTGTGCGGTGCTCTAACTAGCCAAAACAAACTGAACTCACCTCTCCCTGATACAAGATCCTGCCAACTGGACTAACAACACAAGCAGTTCCAGAACCAAACATCTCCCTCACTCGGTTTTCCTCCAGAGCCTGCCGCAGGTCAGCCATGGTCAAATAGCGCTCGGATACTTTGAACTCACCCTGTGAGATAAACAGAAACTTTGAACCAAACACTCTCAGTAGAAACATGTAAAAATGTCACTAGGGCAGTGGCCTTAAAAGGGACAACTTTCTACCTTATTTTCCCCTCAAATGTTCAAAGTAGTACCTTAAAGGGACAGTAAACCCAAAAATGGAAATTCTTTGTAATTTTCTCAGGTCACTCCATACCTGTATGACTCTTTTTCTTCTGTGGAACACAATGGAAGATATTTTGAAGAATGTTGTTAACTAAACTGTGCTATAGGAACTGAAGATGTTTGGTTACAAACATACTTTAAAATATCTTCTTTTGTGGTCCATGAAAGAAAGAGTCAACAGGTTTGGAACAAGATGAGAGTGAAAGTGACAAGTTGTTGTATCCCTAAAGATACAATTTTCACTGACAGTATGGTTTTGACAGGTTTTACCCATTCGCGAGCCAGTTCTAGGATGCTTAGCCTTGTAACGCCCGGCAGAATAATGCCGTCTAGAGGTGGTGTTGCAAGCTCCTCCTCTGAAATAAAAAAACATAGGTTTTTATCTTATACTTTATTTATCTTTTTTTTTTCTTAGACCACTAGATGTCTTTAGTAGGGAAGCTGTGGAAGCCCGTTTCTGCCACTGAATAAACAAATAAAAAAGTAATGATGACTTTTTATCTCAGAATTCTGACTTTTCTCAGAATTCCGTGATGCAAACTTGCAATTCTGACTTTTTATTTCTCAGAATTGTGAGATATAAACTTGCAATTGCAAGTTATAAAGTCAGAATTGCAAGACATAAACTTGCAATTCTGAGAAATTAACTCAGAACTGCAACATATAACACAATTCTGACTTTTTTTTTAAGAATTGTTTAAAAAAGTTGTATCTCAGTATTGTGACTTTTTTCGCAAATGCAAGTTTTCTTAATTCTGAGAATATATCAGTCTTTTTCCCCTCAAAATTGGACTTTATAACTCACAATTACGAGTTTATATCTCACAATTATGAGAAAAAGGTCAAAATTATGAGAAAAAAGTCAGAACTGCCAGATATTAACATGCACTTGTGAGAAACAAGTTAGAATTCTGAGTTTATATCTCGCAATTTTGACTTTATTTCCAATTACGAATTTATATCTCGCAATCCTGAATTTATATCTCGCAATTGCGAGTTTATATCTCAAAATTTTGAGAAAAAAGTTTGTATCATGCAATTCTGTAAAAGAAAAGTCAGAATTGTAAGATAAAAAGTCGCAATAACCTATAATAATTGTTTATTCAGTGGCAGAAACAGGCTTCCATAGGAAGTTTATGTCTGCCGCTGAATAAAAAATAAATAAAAAAGATAATTGTAACTTTATATCCCACAATTGTGATTTTTTTTCTCACTTCTTCAGAATTGTTAGATATAAACTTGGAATTGCAGGATATAAACTCAGAATTCTGTTTAATATAAGTTTTTAATTGCAAAATAGAAACTTGCAGTTCTGACTTCTGATAAAAAAGTTTTCAGCTTGAGAAAAATGTACTTGAAATACATTTATTTTGTGCTAAGTAATACTACACATACATTACTTTTGCTATACTAAACTGGTATACTTAAAGTCTGCTAAACTAATTTTGTGTAACTATCGCAAGTGTACTTCAGGTGCACTTTAAATATCTTGTATTTAAAGATTGATTTATTTATAGTGATATTAAAACATATTAGACATAATATTAGGCGTAATATTAAGAAATGTGCACTGTGCGATAAAGAAATACTCCAAATTAAATTTTATTATAATTTAATTTCTGTAAGTCTTAAGTCATATGTCAATAAATATGTTAATGTATCTGAAGTACGCTTAGTATGAAATAAATGTATTTTAAATAAATTATGGAATAGGGTTAGAGGAATTTATATGTTACAATTCTCAGAATTCGGAGATAAAAAAGCCACAGTTACCCTTTTTTAAATTCTTTGGCAGAAATGATTTTCCATGAAAATCTAAATCACTGACTGTAGCCTTTTTAAAGGTCTTGCAAATTTACTTCAGCTTCCGCATACTCTGTATTTTCTGTTAAAGCAAATATACTTAACCAAAACATGTTGGCTATCAAAACAGAGAGTGAAAAAGTAACTTTTTACAAATGTAAACAGCCATCACCTCCTTTCTCATTGATCCAGTAGAGAAAAAGGTTCATGGTTCCGACCTCTGTGATCTGATGGTCGTCCCCATACAGCCACAGAACCTGCTGACAGCCGTAATCCACTGCCTTGTATTGGGCATAGATAGACGCGCCATAGTTCCTAAAAAAAAATTCAGTTTTCACACAATGTACCTTCTTCACAATCAAAGATCTGTCCTAGCCCTGAAATGCCCCATTGTCTTGTGGCATTATCATTCCTTCCGAAATTGATTCTGACTGCACTGATGAGACACTCTGCGTATAAATCTACTCTAATGTGAGAAGTTTTAAGCAGGATTGCACAGACTGTTAGCACGCACAAATTGGAAAGTTTACTATGAGGTTACGATATTAAACCAAGCTTGCAAACATTTGGATCAAGGCTAGGAATGTGCCAATAAGCTTGCAACAATGCTCCTCATTCAGTTGGTGTTTTGTAGTTAAATACTCTCTCTCATTTAATCTCTCATTCGTTCACTCACCCTCCCATTTTGCAGTCGCCTGTCCCTCCTCTCCAAGCTCTGATGTATTTGGAGTCGGCCCACAGAGACACCGGTTTAACTCCCGTGCTGAAGTACGAGCCCACAGGACTGAGGATGACGAACAGCAATGCCTTATTGGGCTTCTTAACTCCAAGGGTGGGCTGCTCACACAGGCATATGAAAGAAAGGTGATCAAAGACTGAATCAGAGAATGCATTTGTGAATTGCAAAAGCTGAAAAATAGTCCAAATTACAATATTGTGAGAATGAGTGTTTATGTAACTCTAACCTCTGTGCCTAGGAAAGTGGGACGGATGTACAAACTGGCGGATTCTGAGTGAGGAACCCAGTCTTGATCCACCTCCACCAACTTCCTGATGCACTCCAACAACTCAGCACCATCAAAACTCTACAGATAAACAGAGAATATGAGAAACAGACCTGTAGTTTTATGCCTGTATCTTGATTAAACACCTAATGTGGGTGGAGTATAGAAGAAAGAGATGTCAATCTTACAGGCAGACAGGCCCTGTGGGCCGACTTCATCATCCGCTTCATGTTTACCATGGGTCTGAAGAGACGCACTTTGTTATCTGGCCCCCGGTACGCCTTCATTCCCTCAAAAAGCTGCACACAGTACGTATTTGCATTTAAACATAAATAAATGTTAATCAAATGATTTTATTTGATGTCTAAACACACAGATGAAACTCCAGATGGCGAGGACTGACCTGTACAGCATAATGCAGGGCAGAACAGCCTGGATGTATGGACAAATTCCCGAAAGGCTGGATGTGCGGCTTCTGCCAGCCGTCCTCGAGACTCCACTCAATGGTCAGCATGTGGTCAGTGAAGACCGTCCCAAACACCAGGCCATTCGGGTCAGGTTTTTGCTTATAGGTTTGTGCTAACTGTATCACCGTGTCTGCGGCCTAAACAGAACACAGCCAAAAATACTCAGCATCAGATGACATAACACACCAGCCAAATGCTTTTTACAGACACAGAATAGGGTCAGTCTGTGAAATCCAACTCTCTATCCCTCTATTTAGTTTTATGGATCGCTCTCCCTGACAGAAATGCACTCAAACTGTGAAAGTCTGAGATTAGTCACTCTCACAGATTACATGTTCCTTCAGCAGCCCTCTGTAATCCCAGATTATGGTGGAATGTTAAGCACCACAGTGACCTCAGCGTTTATTAGCAATATACATTTATATATATATTCACCTCCCAGCTCTTAATGCATTGTGTTTCCTTTTGGAGCATGAGTGAATGTTTGAATCTTTTTAATAGCTGTGTTTGAGTCCCTCAGTTGTCCTCAGAGGGAAAGATGAATCCCAAAATCACTGCTGGATAGGGTTCAAATATGCAAAAGATGCTGGAAAACTGAAGAATCTGAATAACAGTGCTCAGTTTAACTGTTTAGAACAAACAAGGGACTCATAAACGACCATCACAAAACAAAAAAACAGTCGTAGATCATCCAAGTAACACACAGTATTAAGAACCAAGGGTTCCCAAACTTTTGCATCAAAAATGTAATCATTTCAGCTATTTTTTTTGTCTTGTGGATTATATGTAAACATCTTTTATGTAAAATATCTTACACAGGACAGTACTAAATAAAAAGTAACATGCATTTTGTATGATCTCTCTTATTTTGTTTACTACATGCGCGTTTGACGCTTGTGGTGTTTTCAGCCTTTTCATCACTTCACTTCATGAGAATTTTCATGTTTCTTTTGAGAAAAAACTATTGTTAAATCATATACAAACAGAAACGTAAAGGTCTTCAAAGCAACCCGTCAAAATAAAAGTTTGGTTTAACTTGAAGAGATTGTGACAGAAATATATTACTTAATAGTACTACAACTACTAATAAAATTATTATTAAACCATTATTAAACCAAAACATATTTACCAGAACAAGATACACAACACAATATTTCTGGAGGAAAAAAAATCAATTATTAGACATGCTTTTGGTTATTAAAATCTTATGAAACCATTAAAAATGTAATCCAGAAAAATAATGGAAACACAGAATTGGGTAAAAAATAAAACAGAATTTGAAAAAAATAAAATAAAATGTATTTCATAGGGACTTCAAAATGTAATTTTGTTTAAACTCTTCATAAATTGCTGTTAAATTGTTTAAGTTTCATGATTTCAATTAATTAGACATGCTTTTTGATTAATATTTTTAATTTAACAATTAAAGTCTAGAAAAACTAAAACAGAAAAAAAATTGAATCCAGAAAAATTTAAACCAAAAAATGGAATTTGAAAAACAAAACAAAAAACGGAATTTGGTAAAAAATAAAAAAGATTTCTTTATATATATATATTTGAAAAAAAACCTGGACATCATCCATCTGTCTAATTCATGAATTGTCAATTCAAATAATATCTGCTCTTTGAGACACTGTTTATTGTGCTACATTTTCAGGTGCTCACTTGTAAAGCAGCATGAATCTAAGGACTGTGCTGTCTGACACCTCTGTTTACAAGTGCTTTGTGAGTACCTGACTATAAATATGCTAGATCCAATTGAACAACCGTCTGTAATCTCTGTTGAGTCTCGAGAGCAATCATGTTGGCAGATTTACAGTGGTGGTCAACAGGAATGCTATTATTGTTGTTGATGATGGTGTTTTCAGTGCTTTAGTTAGTATGCTAATTAGTACTTTTACAGAGTATAAAGAATGATCAGATGCAGTGCTTTTATTTTTTTTAGAAAGCTATAATTTTGTTGAGGTTTCACTGTAACGAGAGCTGCTTTGTGGCTATCATCAAGTCATTGCCGTGTCTGACCTCATACAGTCCCTTCAAGAAACTTAAATGCAATTATCCTCATCAATAGACAAACAATGCTCTGCAGACTGCCATGATGAACCCAAAAATAAACACCTATGCAAAAAGCCTTATGTTAGAAGGAGCTCACGTGGTTGAGCCTTTTGATCTGAGACTGAGGGATGAGGGATTAGAAAAGTATGTTGGCTGTTCATTAATTGCCAGATTTAAGCTTTTTTTTCTGTTTGATGACATCTGATACGTATGGAAGTCCAATTCTGAGCAGGAAAAATGACTGGTATGTTCTCAGAATTGCGAGTTTATATCTCACAATTCTGACTTAACTCGCAATTGAGTGTTATAAAGTCAGAATTGAGATATAAACTTGCAATTCTGAGAAAAAAGTTTGAATTCTGAGTCTATATCTCACATTTCTGAGACAAAAAAGAGATAAAGTGAGATAAAAAGTCGCAATTACCTTTTTACATTTTTTAGTCAGTGGCAGAAATGGGCTTCCATGAGCTTGTTTCATCCAAAAATGCAGATCCAATCCAACATATGTGGCAAATGCCAATTTTTGGTGGGGAACTTTATATTTTTGTGACAGTACACAAAAATGGGCAATGCAAAAAGCTCTGAAACATAATTTCTGCCCCATTAACTTTTTTTTTTCAGTTCAAGAAACACAAAAAGAGCAATTTTGCAGAATGTACTTGTTGCTCTTTCCCATGCAATTACAGTGTAGGGACTGGAGCAAGAATGCAAATATATCAGCATCATGCATTTAAATGTGCCAACTTTGAAGTAGCGATGCCTGATATAATGCATGGACTAGTGTTATGATATTTATAGTGTTTGTGTGTCCTTTTTGAAGCATGAAAGCTTCAGTGCCCATTCATTGTAATGCAAGAAAAAACATATACTTTCAAATGTCTCTTTTTATGTTCCAAGAAAGTCATATGGGTCATATGGGAACATGAATGTGAGTTAAAGTTTACTTTTTGAGTGTTCTTTACTGCTTTAATATTAAATCTTTCCCTCAGGCATATACCATAAATGCTCTAAGTTTGCAAGCAGCCACCAACCTGAGGCATAATTGCAGATATTTGACTATATTGCTATGTTTACTGGTGTGATTTAGCCTGTGTTGCAAAGAACTCAGGCTTAATCACCACCTGAGTCAGAGAAAGGTAGATAGAGACAGAGAGCATGCCCAAAGCCAAGCCAAGCTTGATTGACAGGGCTTACAGTGATCTGAGAGACTGGATTCTCTTTTACTCAGCACGGGACCTCTTGGAAGAGCTAGGACCTTTCTGATAACTGCCAAAAAGAGGGTCCAAGGTCACATTTTGGAGCCATGGAGGTCAAAATATACTATGGGACAAAGAGTCGATCATTAGTCGACTGAAGACACTAAGAGTGTATAGTCACTCAAAAGGCTCTTTCATTATTCTATGAATTTTGAAAACAGTATGTGGACACTTAGATGACCATGAGACCATAAGAAAAGTGGATTTATCTGAGATATAATCAAGTTTTGACTGAGGAGGAGAGTTTCGAATTGCATGGTGTATCAATCAAACATCAGAATGATGCCAATGGATATTTCGCTAAAGGCAAGTGCTGTTTATTATATCATATTTAAATAGTAATCTGTATTTATATATGTAGTAATCTGTAATATGTGTATAGAATATGCCTTACCTTAAAGCTAGAGGCATCGCCAGCCACACCATTCTTCTCAAGTTCCTAAAAGAGAAAAACAATACAAAATATATATGAGCATAAGCATATCTGAAGATGGAATATGCAATGAAATACGCAAAGTCATTTAATTTCCAATTTGATACATTTCCAAAGTATCAAATTGGCACTTAAGTATCTTAAAATGTGGCTAAACGAATGTCTCTTCATGTCTTATTATATTAAGTTGCATGAGCTGAGCTATAAAAGTAATGTTAAATTTAATTATCTAGTCAAAAACACACATACTTAAATGAAAGTGAAACCGACTGAAGAAATCAGGATGCAAAAAAATTTCTGACTGTCTACAGAACACACCAACCTCCATCCTGGAAACTGAAACCTTTATATTTAGTATATCTGTTTATAGAATGATCACCAACCATGTTCAACTGTTCAGCAACAGCTATAATTATAACATATTTCTTTAGGTCAGGTTTTAAGACTGTGCTGTGGTGAATGATAAGACGTATTCTCACAAGCATAATTTTGTCTATATACAATTTACATTAAGTCAGATTCATTTGCTATAAAACATTACCTGTCATTGGAGAGGGAAAAAAAAAACCTTTCAAGACATGATGACCTGTGGAAATGTACTTTGTACTTTGGAGGTCTAAATGAAGAAGTAAAAAGTATAATTTGTGCCTTAGAATGTAACTTTAGAATGCGAAATTGCAAGCATTTACTTTCAGCAACACTCAAGTAAAGTGCAAATGATCTAAAATAATACTTAAATATATGAAGTCCTTATAAATATGACCTTTATACTTTGGAGGTCTAAATGGAAATGCAAGAAGCAAAAATGTAATTATTGTAATTTTGCAAAATAATATCATAATAAGTATAGCAAAAAATACTTTACACGCCTGATGAACTCACCCACTTAGACATCATCACGTTCGGTCATGAAATGAACTTGAAGTTGCTTAAACATGAAATGATATGTGAGCGAGCCAGTTTTTAGTGACCAATCAACTGAGCTGAATTAAAGGCACACCTCCTTGCATTGACCTTCATTACACTTGCAATGTTTACAGCCCAGTCAACAATTTGATTTCTAGGATGCTTCCATCACAATGTGAGGTCACAGTGAGCGTTTGACCTGCTCAATATTTTCAGTTCACAAGGAGCTAAGTATCTCAGTATGAGAATTTGGTTTCACTGTAATCATGGCATGGTCTCATGTGTTGACTGGGAGACGCCTTGTTCCCTAATGATCTGAAAAGAATGTGACGTTCAGAGAACAGTTAGTATTAAATTCGTTTTGTAGCTATTATATGTCAAAACTTTGAAAAACATCATTATAAATATCGATTTAAAACACAAAATATAAACATTATTAAGCTATAGCATTCTACGTGCCTTTAACCTGGAAAGCATGTCAACATTAATGCAACTCGATCTTTATTTTATAACGGACTGAAAAACCCTGTCAGGGGACTTTGCCTCCCTGTTTCATTAGTCCAGTGACGTTTGCCTATCAATAACCTACATCATGATGTGCGTAACCGCAACGTACATCCGACGAACGCATGACCTTTAAAGATAATATACATGTTATATAACATATAACACACGACATATTTCCAGTTTAATAAAATACATCGTCTACGTTGTTGTCCATTTCAATACAATACAGAATAACGCGTGCAAAAATGTGAAAACCTATGCGTCAGGACTGAGAGATTTCATTAATCTCCGTCTTAACGCGCACGCGACCACCGAGAGCACACGTGCCTACATACGCGATTAATAATAACAAAAAATATGACAGGGTTTAACTACATTTATCAAACGCATAAATGTTGAAACCGTAGATGTGTGACTATTGTAATTAAAAGGCTGTGAATGCGATGCGCCCGCTTTTACCTCTTGAGATGATGGTGCGTTCGTGGCTGATGCAACGCTCGCCATGATGAAATGCGCGCTGTCTGTAAACCTCTAACAGATTACACATACCAAAGCCAATGTGCTAAAACAAATAACACATGTTTGAAAGTGTACCAAGATGGAAATGCAGCTTTTGTGCAATCGTTAGAAATGATTGATTGTGTAAATGGAGAGAAAACTCTTGTACTTTAGAAATTATGAAATTGATATCATATTGGTACTTGGCATGGACGGTAATTTAATTATTTAAACACCAGTTTAAAATACACTTAAAAATAGAAGGCACAGGATAAGATGCCAGGCAAAAGTCCCACCGATAAAAGGTCCTTATTAATTTTCTCTTTTCATTGCAATTAACACTACCACAGCAATTTTCTATACATTTCTTAGTTATCATGCATGGCAGAGAGGGGAAATGCAGAACACCGGAATTACACTAAACAGTTTTTTTTTAGATTTAAAATACACGTCGTTTTTTTTTAGTTCTTTCGTATTTTTGGAGATCTTTATGCGGCATATTTTTAACAAAATCCGCATTGATTTGAGTGAAAATGTGTGGAATCACTGAATCATATGCTTTCTGTCAGTTGCAGTACCACCATTGGACGCACGGTGTCAGTGCGCCGCAGTTTTTAATACGGCCTTCAATCAGCTGTTTGGCGCTTCACACGCTTGTATTTGTGAACCGACCGCGACGGTAACATTTGAACAGGTTCAGGTGTGTTTGTTTTTCCCAACCTTGGCGTCTCACTATCTGGTTGTCCCATATAAACTTTCTCTAAAGATAAGAGGCACGCTGTATGAAACTGAAGGTGGCCGTTATTTTCATCTTGAAAGTGGCAAGAACGTTTTGCGTCTGTCAGTCTGTGTAAAGTTTATGTTTGATTCGCCATTAACGTTAGTTTAACGTTAGTCGGATTTTGACAGGTTGGTTTGCTTTTTTGCTTGTCTGTTTTTGGTGGTCTTGGTTGTATATATGAGATGAGACTGAGAATATTTTAAGATAAAGGTGTGAGGTTTTCATTTCTTCGTACACTACCAGTCAAAAGTTTTTGAACAGTAAGGTTTGTAATGTTTTTTTTTTAAATAAGTCCCTTCTGCTTACCAAGCCTGCATTTATTTGTTCCAAAGTACAGCAAAAATAGTAAAATTTTGAAATATTTTAACTATTTAAAATATCTGTTTTCTATTTGAATATATTTTAAGGTGTAATTTATTCCTGTGATTTTGAATTGTTAGCATCATTACTCCAGTCACATGGTCCTTCACAAATCATTCTGATATTCTGATTTCCTGCTCAAAAACATTTATTATTATTATGATTATTATTATTATTATTATTATGTTGAAAACAGCACAGTAGATTTTTTTTCAGGTTTCTTTGATGAATAGAAAGTTCAAAAGAACAGCATTTGTCTGAAATATAAATCTTTTGTAACATTTTAAATGTCTTTATCATCATTTTGATCAATTTAAAGCATCCATGCTAAATAAAATGATTAATTTCTTTCCCAAAAATAAATAAATAAATAAACTGCCTGCAAGCTTTTGAATGGTATAATGTTACAAAAGCTTTTTATTTAAAATAAATGCTGATCTTTCTATTCTTCAATGAATCCTGAAAAAAATGTACTCAGCTCAAATATTGATGATAATAAAAATAATAATAATAATAAGTGTTTCTTGAACAGCAAATCAGCATATTAGAATGATTTCTAAAGGATCATGTGACACTGAAGACTGGAGTAATGATGCAGAAAATTTAGCTTTGATCACATGAATAAGTTACATTTTAAAATATATTCAAATAGAAAGCAGTTATTTTAGGTCGTAAAAATATTTCACAATATTGCTGTTTTCACTGTGTTTTGGATCAAATAAATGCAGGCTTGGTGAGCAGAAGAGACTTATTCAAAAAACTAAAAATCTTACTGTTCGGAAACTTTTGACTAGTAGCGTATATGTTTAATTTTGTTTAGTATTTTCTTAATTCATGGAGTGGGTCACATTATGTGTTTTGGTTATTTTGAGATCATATAACTTACCAAATACTATTAACTAATTTCTCTTTTGTAGATCGAGGCTTTCTCTCTTTACTCGCTCCAACATGGATGTCGGAGTGACCCCGAGACGGCACAACCCCGTGGACAGCATCTGCCGCAAGCTGCAGACCATCCAGCGGCGAGATCAAGAGGTTAACTCGCCCTTTCAGATCCCTAAGTTCCAGTCCAGCAGCTACGACAGCCCTCACTCGGGTCTGCGCCTCAACCTGGAGGCCATCCTGAAGAAACGTACCGTCCGAACTGACGGAGACTCTGACCGCGATTCCTCTGCGAGCATGTTGACCCCCACAGCTTCCCCGGGGCCGGGGTCTGCCGCCAACACCCCTCGTGTTCCCATCACACCTGGCAATGCCACTTATACAATTACGAGCACGTTGGGCACGATAGGAGAGAGGAGAAATACGGCAACGTACAGCCGGCCGTTTCGGCGGAACTGCTCTACCCCAGCAGCCCAGAATGGGGACAATTACTTTAACTTTACCCCACGGTACTCAACACAAACACTGCTGGAGGCGCCCGACACAGAGGTGAAGACCTCAAAGATCCCAACTCCTGGCTTGTTCTCGTATCACCTGAACTTCTCCTCAGATATTTCTAACATGGACAGCGAACTTGCCTACCCGGCCCTCGTGGTCAAGAGACTTTCACTGGGCGAGGGTAATGAATTATCTCTTTTTAGTTATGTTTTTAATGTTATAAATGTTTTGCCAAAACCTGTTTTTGTTGTGTTTGGAACAGGATCTCTGTTTCCCTCCGAGCCCAAGAAGGAGAGCTTGGCTGAGGTCAGTCTGATTTGCGAGGAAGACCTGTTGGACACAATTTTTCAGGCCTGTGACACACAGTGCAGAGGTACATATGTACATCATACTGTGTATTTTTCAGTCATATTGTGCATTTTAAAGCGGTGGTTCACCCAAAAATTCTGTCATTAATGACTCACCCTCATGTTGTTCCAAACCTGTAAGATATTTGTTCAACTTCAGAACACAAATTAAGATGTTTTTAATGAAATCCGAGAACTTTCTGACCCTGCGTAACGTGACCCAGTGCAACTGACGCGTTCAAGGCCCAAAAAGCTAGTAAGGACATTGTTAAAATGGTCCATGTGACATCAGTGGATCAACCATAATTTTATGAAGCTACGAAAACACTTTTTGCGCACTAAGAGTACAAAAATAATGGCTTTATTCAACAATTTCTTATCTTCCTCATGCGTGTGGTACATGAATCAGTAGGTTTGGAATCAGTAAGATTTTTAATGTTTCTCTTATGCTCAGCAAGGCTGCATTTACTTTTTCAAAAATACAGAAAACAATAGTAAAATTGTAAAATATTATTACACTTTAAAATATTGGTTTTCTATTTTAATATATTTTAAAATATTATGTATTCCAATATTGGAAACAGTTGTGCTGCTTAATATTTATTTGGAACCTGTAATTCTTTTTTTCAGGATTCTTTGATGAATAAAAAGTTAAAAGAAGAGCATTTATTCTAAATATAAATCTTTTCACTTTTTTTTTTTTTTTTTTTTAAGTCAATTTAGTACATCCTTGGTGAATAAAAGTATTAATTTCTTTAAAAAAAAATACGATTTACTGACCACAAACTTTTAAATGGTAGTTTGTTTTGTTACAAATAATTTCGATTTTAAATACATTTCTTTTAAACTTTTTATTTTTTAAAGAATCCTGAAAAAACGGGTTTCCAACACTGATAATAAATCAGCATATTAAAAATGATTTCTGCAGGATCATGTGACAGTGAATACTGGTGTAATGATGCTGAAAATTCAGCTTTGCATCACAGGAATAAATTATATTTTAAAATATATTAACAGAAAATGGTTATTTTACAAATGCTGCCTTGAAGACATTAAATCTTACTGATTCCAAACTTTTAAACAGCAGTGTACCTAAGCAGATTTTTAGTTTCAAGTTGGCCATGCTGAGTTGACCAACAGAAAGCTTGGCTTGAAAGCGACTTCAGTGTGAGCTATGTTGCTGTACTATCAACAGTGAACCTTTTCAGCCCGTGAAATTTCACTGATGTCTCTGCACCTTAAGACCAGAAATATGCACTAAAATCAATCTTTTTTTTATATATATATATATCTTGTAGCTTTTAACCGCTTCCTTCGCCCTCAAATTCACAGGTTCCTCAGCAGGTTGTGAAGCTGACTAATATTACAGTACTTTAGTTTCTCTTTGGTTAAACTGAAGTAGCCTCTAAGAACGTGTGAAAACATTGACTCATTCCAACCCAGCAGCAGAAATGCTTCTTAGCATTCAAACCTAGAGGCAAACACTGTCTGATCTGTCCTCAATGAAGTCCTGCACTCTCCTCATTATGTCTTTGACCTAATATGCTGTCTGTGGTGACCAGACCGTTAAGCTAACACAAGACAAAAGCTGCATTCATTTGCAGCCTATTTTCTTATATGAAGGCAACTGCAATTTAGGTGTTAAAAGAGCATGTTAAAAGATGATAGCAGCAGTCTTTTTTTGTATGTGATTCGATATGCTCAGACACACGGTCATGGTGACTCAGAAGATGTAGGTGTTACTTTGCAAACTTTCTGTTTGAGTTTCTTGATGGGATGACATCTGACTAGAACCAGGTCCTCTGTGATTGTAGCCACTGTAGCTATAGTAACACTAAGCCCTATGTTGCAGGTAAAGTGTATGTATCGCACATCGTGGACTTCTTGAGACACACCACTTGCCGCAGTTCAGAGGACAGCGGCCTGGAGGAGCTCTGCAATATGCTGGACCCAGAGCACAAGGATATTTCCATAGACCTGGACACGTACCATGCTATCATGAAGGAGTGGATTGAAGACTGCCGCAAACAGGGGTATGAGGACATGCATACGTACCCCATACCTAGGGTCCTATGATGTCCGTGATGCTGAAAACGTGGACGGAATCACGGAATCCAGTCTTAAAAACTACGTTTACCGAATAACGCGGAATGGCGCGGAATTTGTCGGAGTTTGAATGAATTAATCAAAAGTAGGCCATTACACTCAAATCAAACTGCAATATGGACTAATATCTGTAAATATTACGTCGCGAAAATACCATTTAAATGTGAATCCTGCATGTTCTGCGTGTCTCTGTTTTATGAATGGAGCAGACGAGCGGGTTTGTTTACTACACACACTGAAGCGCGTGTGACGCTCGCTGTGATTTCAGCGTCTGTCGTCTCACCAAATGAGGACATAAATGCATGAACAATATCTGCTGAGAGTCACTTCATGAGCATTTGACCGTTCCATTTTAGGAAAACTAGTGTTATATCATATACACATAGAAATGTAAAGGTAGACACGGCAACCCGTCAAAATAAAAGTACAGTTTAACTTGAAGACATTGTGCCAGATATATGTTACTACTATTACTATTACTAAAATGAAACAAACATTATTTTTTAGGGTATAATCACACTACATTTCTTCCATGTTTTAATTTTAATAGTAAATTCTTTGTTTGCCAAAAAAAAAAAGCTTAATTTTCAATAATTAAAGATACGTGAAATGAATGTTTTATGCCTTCATTTGATAACCAGAACATTTTAAATACACAACACAGAATTTCTGAGGTTAAAAAAAACTTTCATAAGGCTATTTTAATAATAAATGTGAATAAATTTAGTATGCATTTAAATAATTAGACATGCTAAAACACAGAATTTGATAATAATATGGTGAGAAAAAATAAAACATTTCATAGCGCCCTAAACATGTCATTTTTGTTTAAATTGATGTGAAATTATGTACGTTTCTTGATTTTAATTAATTAGACATGCTCTTTGATTAATAAAAATTTAATTTAACCATTAAAAAGAATTTGAGAAAAATGAAAATGGGAAAAAACGGAATCCAGAAAAATTAAAACTGAAAAAACGGAATTTTGAAAAAAAATAAAACAAAATTTGGGAAAAAATAAAACGGATTTCATAGGGCCCTACGTACTTTAAAACAGTGATTGCCATCTATGTACTTAAATAAAGGCCTTTTTAGTTCAGGAAGTAGTGCACCGGACCAAAAATAAAACTGAAGAAATCTGCTGATTGTTTACTCCATGATCATTTTGCTAAAGGCATGGTCCGTTAAGAGGAAGCAGTTGTTTTTGCAATCAAATCTGTGCGGTATGTCTTTTGTAGATGTTGCCAACCCAACCAAAGACACATTGCAGATTTTCATCAGTCTGCTATCAATCAGTTTTGATCACAAGGCCTTTCTTTCCAGCATTTTCCTCATTACTTTTTTTTTTTTTAAAATAAAAACCCAACTCAATATTTTCCTTTTTATTTAGAAAAGACTCAAAGAATGACACCCAACAGGAATCATTCAAACTACGGGACAGTTTATCAGGTGAGGTGCATGTCAGAATGCTTAAAAGCTCAGTGTTGCATATATTTTCTTTGTTGTCAATGTTTTTATAATTTTGTATTATCACCTCTTGTTTTCTTTAGCAAGAAGATCTGCTCTACTAAATATGACCTCGGGTAGTCTTGAAGCATTCGGAGGGGAAGCCTCCAGAGCTGACCTGTAAGTTTAAGAGTGTTAGTTATTTACTTGTGACAGATAAAGAGTTAACAGTAGTGCACATGTGATTTGTGAGACTTTATCAACTGTAACTATCAAGCAAAACTTTGGACACAGTTGACTCAGTTTGTTTCTTATGATCTTAAAACCTTTTGATCTAAAGGTTTTCTTTGAATGCTTTTAAAACATGAAAAATATCTGCCAAAAAAACCCTAAAAAACAAAAGATGCAAATCAGTTTACTGCTGCTGTATATACTAATACATTTTTGGTTGTTACGTAATTCCCATTCCAGACGTTTGAGATGCATTTTGATCATTTATTCTACAGGGAGACATCAGATCTGGTCTTCTGTGTGGCGGATCTCCAGCTAAATAACCAAAAGCTGCAGGAGGAGGTTCGTAAACTGAAGCAGGCGGTGGAAAACATGGAAGACACCAACCAGAAACTCATCGAGGAGAATGAAGAGCTCAAAGCACAAGCTAAAATGTACAGACTTGTTTTACTTCTCTCACTTGTCGTCTTCCTTAACCTCTGAGCCTCAAATCCCTTGTTTCTCCCTTCCGTCATCCTGCAGGGGGCAGCAGTTATTACAAAAGGAGAAGATGCTTAAAGAGGAAGTTGAGGAGATGAAGTTGAGCCTGACCTCTTCAGAAGAGAGTCGAGCTCAGGCGTCAGCTCAGAGAAAGCAGATGGTGAGGCACAAACCTCAGTGATGGCTGTTATGATGTTAATAAGCCACATTATGAGACTCGGGTCGTATAAACGAATGCAAACAGATAATGTACAGCATGTTTGTAATGAAATGGTTAGTAATATTACATAAACCAATCATATGCAAACATCCAGAGTAAACAAATCTGGGTCTTAGGTAAACACCATCACACTGGTTTTTATTGACCACATGTTGACATTGACGTTTGTATTATTAGAACAAACATGGACTCTTTTATAACCTTTCGTTATGGTTTCCTACAGGAACGGGAAAACCAGAGTCTTATAACCAAAATTGCTGCTTTACAAGAGGAGGTATGGCTCTATGCATTTACACATCCATCCACCTAAGTGTCAGACATGTAGTACACTGAATGGTTCTCATTCATTACTTTTCTTACTCATGAAAGAATATGAAAGTCACATTGGAGGCAGAAGAGCTACAAAAAAAGATCAGTGACCTCTGTGACCTTAATGCTGACCTTCAGGTAGGCCTTAATTTAGTTTACTCACTCATAATTGGTCTTTTATTCAAAATTGGTGAATGATTTCTTGCACTCTCAGGTCCAAGTTCATTCATTTGATGCCATTCTGGCTGACAAGGAGTCAGTAATTCAGGAGGTCAGTCCATCTTGTGCATCAGAAAGACACGTTATGAAAACTTTAGAGTACAAAGTCAAGTTGTTTATAGAACTTTACAGAAGAATTTAGCTTTTCTTTAATCATTACAAAAATCATTCAGTGTTATCATTATTCATTTGGAATGTTTGTGCTATCTGCAATCATGTTAAATTACATTTGTCCAGTGTCATAACAGATCTGCCCTCTTTCTTCTCCAGAAAAATAAACAGATAGATGAACTAAAAGTGGCCATTGTGGAGTATTCCTCAGTTACGGAGGTGAACTAATTTCTCTTTCTCTTTTTCTTTTTCTTCTGTCTCTAACATCAGTAATCTGTCATTTACACCACAGCACTATTTAAAGCTACTTTTTTCAAACTGCTTGGCTATTAAAGGGAACCCTGGGTATTAAAACTTGTATAGATAAATATTACATAAATTATGTCTTTTACTATAACATGTAGTAGAAAACCAATGAAAGATTCATTAAAGATTTAATCAATGATTTAACCATTTTACCACAAAACGACTCTAAAAAAATTAGAAAATACGGATACAGTGACCACAGCTATTGAAAGAGCTTACAGGTGGCGAAGGATATAATCACAGGCTTAAACCAAATGCCGTACCATCAGTTTTTCTCCACAAGGAGTCCAAACGCCCCCAGATGTTGAGTGAAATCCGTGCTGAGAAACTCTTTCAGTGGCTGCAGCGTCATGGCAAGCGACGACATGTTTACATCCTGCCAGGATGGCATCTAGCGTTTCTTGTCTCTGCCATGTGTAAGTTCTTTCAGTAGCTGTGGTCGACTAAAAACCTCAAAGGCATCAGGGGTAAAGTGGAAAGAACAAAGACGCGGGAAGTTTTATTTGTCCATTTGTCCCATTCTTTTCTCCTCTTCTTGTTGCTAGGAAAGCAGTGAAGACTTGTCACTTCTCTTGTTGCCCTTTGACTGAAAAATGCAACCAAGAGCCGCACAATATAGCATCAGTATTTAATTTTCTGAGTTGTGTTGCTGTAAAAATAGCAACAGGTAGTGTATTAGCTTGAGGGGTGCAACCATTTCAGGTCATCAAAATAATGGCACTCCTTATAGTCCAAAATATGTATAAAACAATGTGGATTTTTAAGATAATGTAATTCTTTTATGGGTTTCTACTACATATTTCAGTAAGAGACATCATTTGTTATATTAAGCCAAACAAGTCTTAATACTCGAGCTTCCCTTGAAGTAGTTCCAGGGTGACCACATTTTATTTAGATATCATATTGCCATGTTTGTCCAAATTTCACATAAACAGATTTTTAAAGAGCCATACAGTCTACTACAAAGACAGCATTTTGTAGTCTACTACAAAGAACTCAACAGTAAGGATTTATCTTTTGCCAGACCAGTATCTGTGATTTCACAAAAAGACAATCACTTTTTATTTTTATACCAATATATTTTTATATTTTCTAGAAATATTTATGTTTTTTTCATTACACATTACTGATTTGTTTGTAGCTGATGCTTACAAGACTACCACAAGTTATTTCTGCAATCAGCTTACCAACTAGATGACACTTTTTGTGCGTCAAATAAGCCAAATTTGCGGCAGCAATTTAAAATCCATCACGGAAAACCAAACCAAATGTTTACGTTTGCAATGATAAAAAATTGATGTAGTGTACCAGAACTTTCAGTGGCAACACAGCACTGCCCTAAATGTTTTTTCGTGCTACCTCTGAGCCAGTATCAAAGAATCCTGGAAAAATATGCATCAGTGTTTACACAAAGATATTAAGCAGCACAACTATTTTCAACATTATTAAATATAATAATAAGAAATGTTTCTTGTGCACCAAATCAGCAAATTAGAATGATTTCCGAAGGATCGAGAGATACTGAAGGCTGGAGTAAAATATATTGAAATTTGATTTTACTTTCCTGCTGACTACTAGACCATAGAAGTCTGGAATAATGTGACAAATCATGTATTTGGTTGAGAGCCAGCAGAGAAAGTTTCTCTCTTTCACTTGTTCACTCACTCACTAACTCAGAATGCTGAATCAGTGGAATTAGTTCTACACACAAATGTTTTGGTTACTAAAACCTAAAAAATATTTGTAGATAGGCAAGTGTACATGTGATAATTACTGTTGTGCATGTCTTCATTTTGCTTGCTTCAGCTGTTGAGAGCAGACAAGAACAAACTGGAGAGTCAAATGCAGATGATGCAGCCTGATATGACAATGTAAGAACTCCATATAATGCACTTAACACACAGCAGCGAAATATTAGCTAATTAATTGACCTTATTCTGATGCACAAACATCAGAAATTGCTTCACCTGTTCTTCTAACTGTGTATGTATGTGTTTGCAGCCCAGGTCTTTCTCTCTCTGTGGCCTACAGACTAAATCAGATGAGTTCAGGCTCTCTTCAGACAGAGCTGGCACTGGCACAGAATCCCTTGGAGGTTTGCAGTGTGTTTGCAATTCCCTTGTCTTTGTCTCGTCCATGGTTTGGAGTGTTTCTTTCTCTCCACTCCCACCAACACTCATGTGCTGTTCTCTGTCCACCCACTCTCTCCCACTCCAAAGCCATAGAGTGCACTCAGTAATCCACACCCTCTCTGTGCTTTGCACCAAACTTTAGGCATCACAGTGAGTCCAACTACATGAAGGAGATTCCATTATTGTAGCTGGTGATGACTACATATAAAAAAAAAAAACAATACCTGCCTTTCCCCTCAAAACTGCCTTAATTCTTAATGGCATAGATTCAACAAGGTGCTGCAAACATTCCTCACAGATTTTGGTCCAGATTTGTCGGCTACATGTCCATGATGTGTATCTCCTATTCCACCACCTACCCAAGGTGCTCTATTGGATTGATATCTTTTGACTTTGGAGGCCTTTTGAGTATAGTGAACTCATTTTCATGCTGAAGAAACCAGTTTGAGATGATTTGAGCTTTGTAACATGGCATGTTATCCTGCTGGAAGTAGCATCACAAGACTACTGTGGTCATAAAGGAATGGACATGGTCAGCAACAATACTCATTTTAACAATGCTTAATTGGTACTAAAGGCAAAAATTGTGCCAAGCAGATATCTCCCATGCCATTACACCACCAGCAACCTGAACTGTTGATACGTAGTAGGATGGATCCATGCTTTCATACCGTTAATGCCAAATTCTGACCCTACCATTTAAATGTTGCGGCAGAAATCTATTTTCCAATTTTTGTAGAACTGTAGCTTCAGTTTCCTGTTCATTGCTGAGACAGAAGTGGCACCTGGTGCAGTCTTTTTCTGCTTCAAGATTTGACGTCAGTTATAACAAGCGGTTGTTTGAGTTACTGTTGCATTTTCCTCTAACCTCCGACATCAAAAAGACATTTTCGCCCACAGAACTGCTGCTCACTGGATATTTTCTCTTTTTCTGACCAAAAACCTAGAGAACATTGTGCATAAAAATCCCAGTCGATCAGCAGTTTCAGCAATATTCAGACCAGCCTGTCTTGCAGCTACAACCACGCCATGTCACTTAGATCATCTTTCTTCCCCATTTTGATGCTTGTTCCCAGCTTCAGCAGATCTGTATATAGCATTAAATTGTATATTATTCAATAAATAAATATAAAATGTATGTTTATAAAATATGTTTTAGAAGTTTATTATTTGTTATAATAAAAAATATTAATAGAAATTAGTTATACATTGCTTATTGATTATACATCATGCATGTCTGTATATTTTTAGGGTTTGGAGCATCTGTCCTCCTCTGTTTGTTTTGCATCTTCTCTGGATGAGACTCTAGATCGTGAGGTTCTTCTGCTCCTCCAAGGCCCGACTCCAGAGCAGCTGTCTCTGGAGTTCAAAACTCTGATCAGCAGACTGGTAACCAACTAACCGGGCACTCTCAATTTTTAAGTAAACTTCATCTGTGTAGTTAGTCTGACGTTATTTTGCCAGCTTTTAGACACCTGAATGCTGGTTGTGTATGCTTCTGGTCTATAATGTTTTAGAGTGTTCACTGTGTGTCAAACATGAATCGTTCCAGAAAAAGGAGTTTAAGGAAGATGGCATGACCTGTCTCTCAGCATTCAGAGGCCTTACAGAAAACAGTGAAACTCAGGAGGTTAACACTGACCTTAAGATACAGGTAAGAGGATTTATTCAACCGAGTCAAATCGGAAAGTATCAATCAACAGTTATGCACATTTGGCACGTATATAACTAACTAATCATGGTAACAACACATGGGCATTTAAAAATTATATAAGCACTCCTTTTCCCTTATCTGAACTTGTATCTGCCACATTGCATAACCTCCTGGCTGGACATGGTCACTCTTATTGTGTGTATTCAGTGGACCGCATCAGTACGTGCGGTCTTCCCCGGTGGTCAAATATACAGGCCAATATTTCTCTCACTCAGGGGGCAGTGTGTCGGGTCAGAGTAACTCTGTGACTCTCCTTAAAATGGCCTTTGGTGAAACTTTTCAATCTTATCGCATTCAGTAAGATTTAGCTGGTGTTAATGACTTACTGGTGCACTGTTTGTTGTATTTTGTCACTGATCCTCATTGTTGATCTACTTCAGGGCCTGGAGGTGCAGCTCGACCAGAGGAGGAGTGACTGGACCCGCAATCTGGAGCAGTTGGACCAGTACACAGACTCTCTGGAGAGGGAGCTTCTAAAGATGGCCAGCAACATGCGACGTTCTCGTACTGAGATCCTTCACCTGTCTGTCAAGTGAGTGGAATGATAAGAGAGCAGAGATGATGTACGATATGTATTTTTTGATGGAAGGTTATTGAAATGCATTGCTTTCCTCAATTTTCCAGTCACACTTACTAGTGTATCCACTTCAATAGGAATATACATCAGGGTTTCCGCAGGTCTTAAAAAAAGTCTTAAATCATTTTTCCGTGAATTAAGGCCTTAAATCAGAGCTGGAAGTTTTAAATTCATATGATCATGGCATTAATTTTCATGAGGGATTGTTTCCTCATGTCTTTCATTTTAAAGTGAAGTGAAAGTGTAATTTCTGTGCTACATGGTTTAGGTCACTCAATATTCATTAAACGATGTGCTGTAGATGGCGGTATGGGCTGCTTCATCTGTCAGTCACCTGAAGAAGAACTTGTCATTTTGATTTTTTTTTTCATAGTAATAAAAATCATTTAGTTCTTAGAGAACAGACAATACCTTTAAAACTGAACGCGGCTACTCAATGCAGTGTGCCAAACGACAGTCGCATCACAGATCAGATGTCATTTATCACCTGGAGAGAGTGAGCCAAGCTGACTGACAAGGAGAGAGTTGAGAAAGACAAGACTATGGCAGAAGAGTTTCAAAACAAAATGCAAAAGCGCCTGTTTTAAAAATATTTTGGATTTTAAAAAGCCTGTTAACTTCTGCCCTTTATCTAAGGTGATAGTAGAGGTTTCATATTTATTTGGTTTCACAGTGTTTGCTGATTTTTATTTAATTAAACTGTGTAATTTTTTCTTTTTCTTTAAAATATTTTACATCAAGGTGTATGGCGTGCTTCCAAACTTTCTTAGTAGTTTTGCTAATAAACGTTTTACTTTTCGCATTTACTTGGTTACACAGTGTTTGATTTTCAGTTTTGTATACCTATTTAAACTTCGTGCAAGTTTTTATTTTATATTAGGCATATAACATTGTGTATTTTTATTCGTTTTGTTAATAATAGTTCATTATGGAAAACTCAAACGAACTAAAAACAAACAACTGCTTGACGCCGAATTGCCGCTAATTTGAAAGTGAAAGTAAAATGTGCACAAAGCTTTTATCGAAGGAAAGTTAAATTGCTGTTAATATGAAAGTAAAACTGTAACTATACTTAGAGAACATTATGCTGTGTCGTTTTCCCTTAAAAAGGTCTTGAAGTCTTAAATTTAGACATAGTAACTTAATTTAGAGTTTGATGTTACAAGTAGATATTGGTAGTACACCAGCATAGCGAACTGAAATAATTTTAATGAATAGAGAAGTGGACATATTTTTGTTTTATTTTTTATTTAGAAAATCACCCCTTTTAAATCAGTGGAAGGATTATGAAGCGAGGCCTTACCAATTTAGTCCATGTCTGTGTGAATGTCAAGGGGATGTTCCAGTTGACCCCCTCAAGCTGTTTTTGGTTCACTGAAGAGTTGTCTCTAATCTGACATAACACGGTTTTCAAGGCTACGGTACTCAGCCTACTGTGGATAAAAGGGAAAGGCTGTTGAGAGAAGCCAGGGAAGTAAAGGGCTTGCACTGTCCAGTAGTGCTCCAAGATTGGAGTGAAGAAGCAATGGGACATTGCTTGGGCCTGCGGATTGGGTATAGTATGTCCTGCTTTTGCTTTTGTAGCACTTGTGAACATCTACTGAGGATTTATGGGAATTGTGTTTGATAAAATCTGTTTTCTGTGTAACAGGAGAATCTTTTGGTACCTCAGTAATGGGTTTTGACTGATTCTTGATGTATTTTATATTTTTATCGAAAGTGCTGGGGTGTTGTCTTGTGTAATGCTTTTCAATAACCAGAACAATTGTATCCTTGTAGATTCAGCTATTTTTAGGAGTTTTGTGAATTCAGTGGGTTTTGTCTGAATTTTTAGGGTACAAGAGCAGGAGAATCAGAAGCAGCAATTGCGAGAGGAACTTGACAGACTAAAGACTCCGCTGGACAACAGAGAGGCCAGCAGCCAAACACCGGATCACCTACAGCAGGTATTGAACCCCACCAAACACTTGCATTCGCTGCCTGCACGTGCTTCAGCATATGTGGGCTTTAAAACTCATGACAGATTTAGATTCAGCCCAGGGCAAAACAGAAATAAAGATTTTTTGTGAGCTTCTGCCGATCACAGATGGATACTTTTACAGTCTCATTACAAGATGCTGAGAGCTGTGTGTGTAGGAGGCAAGTGTGGTTTGCGAGCCAGTTTGAAACTTGACTTCATCTTGAACTCATCTCAAGAGATTAGACGCCGTTGACCGATTATCCCTCAATGTTCTTATGTTCAGAACTTGGCTCACGTCTTAGCTTGATTCACTTTTATTATTTTCCAGTTTGATTTATTTGTATATATTACTATACATGTTGATCCAAAATCTCCAGAAGCTTGCCAAGATGTTCAAGTAAACCTTTTCGAAGAACTAGGAGTCAGCTGGGGAAACCCATATCACCCATATACTTAAAATATGTGACCCTGGACCACAAAACCAGTCATAAGTAGTACAGGTATATTTGTAGCAATAGCCAGCAACACATTGTATGGGTCAAAATTAGCGATTTTTCTTTTATGCCAAAAATAATTAGGATATTAAATAAAGATCATGTTCCAAGAAGATATTTTGTACATTTCCTACTGTAAATATATCAAAACTGAATTTTTTATTAGTGATATGCATTGCCAAGAACTTCATTTGCACAACTTTATAGGTGAGTTTTTCTCAGTAGATTTTCAGATTTTTAAATAGTTGTATCTTGGCCAAATATTATCATATCCTAACAAACCATACATCAACAGAACACTTATTTATAAACTTTCAGATGTATAAATCTCAATTTAAAAAAAAAATCTGACTCTTGTGACCAGGTTACATATAGCATTTACATGTGATTCTGGTCCTTTAGGTTGTGGAAGAGCTGGATGGTCCCTCTCTTGAATGGGATGAGGAATATGTGTTGTCTGAGTCTCCACCTTTACAAGAGCTCAGACCTGACCAGGAGATGCTTCAGGAGCTCTGTTGTGAAGAAGAGGAACTACAGGCCTTGAAAAAGGAGGAAGAGGAGGAGGTGGAGCACACTGAGACCGTGAGGAGCAAGGAGAAGATCACTGAAAGGACCGAGGGAGAGAGTGAAGCAACACAGGATTCTGGAGTAGGGACCAAGGAACTACAGAGAGACTCCACCCTCTCTCAGACGCCTCTACAAGACGACACCACTGACGGAGAATCACAGGGTGAGGAATGAATTGATTAGTAAGGCTTATTTCTCCATAGTGGGATTCAGTTTAGATTGCAAACAAGATTCAAGTTTCAAAGTTAGTGCCTGAAATGGCAAGATGGAGTAAAATAGAGTAAAAACCTTTTGGATGTGAATAGGTCTTGAGCTGGTGGAAATGGTCACACCTAGAGGACACAACCGGTTTGTGTCAGATTCCTCAGGCCATATAATCCTTCCTTAACCTCTAGTGGCACAGGGCAGGCAGCCATCCCTGAAGCTTAAACACAAAAGGAAAAGCAGGATCACTCTAGCTCCAGACCTTTTTTGGCTTTCCTTCCACCTTTGTTCTGCCATCTTTGGTCAGTATGTAAAGTAAATGTTTATCCTCTGTTCCCCATCCTTGACCGCATGACTGAATAACACCAGAGGCTTGTCACTTCATAAGCCCCTTGTCTGATCATAACAACTGGACATGACATTAAGGAAATGTTTGGTTGACAGTGCCTAGGCTAAGCCGTTTAGGCTTTGTTTTACGATTAACGTTTATGGGATGCACAGCATATTGGTACTATATTGGTTAATGGTGATTTAGTTTAATTTAAAATCTCTGAGTAGCAGTTGTTTGTACTGTAACTGTGATGCCTACATTTCATGTTTTATATTGAATTTATTTTCACAAAATAGATTAGAATTGTAATATTAGTTAACCCTTATGGGTGAATCCCGTTCTTGTGCTCATTAAATTTACTGCTTTGCTAGGAAACATGTCAAATTATGTTATGAATGTCATTGTATGACTTTTTTTTCAGAAACTGAGGGAGAAATGCAGAGGCCTTGCATGTCTCTAAAGGTATTTTTCATGTTCTCTTATCTTCATTTCCCATTATACCTTTCAACAAACTGTCAGCTAACAAATCAATTAATAATTGTGTAAATATGTTATTGTGGTCTATCTTATGATGCATTGACGTGAATGCAACTGTTTTATGCACACTGATATAGTGAAGTTCAAAGCATTTCACACCTTTTAAATTCAAGCTTTCAGAGTTGGTGTCCATGAAATTCAAAAACCCATTTTTTTAGTAATCTTGTCATGTGTTAGGCATGCCAAGCCACATTGTTCTTTTTGTTGTCATGGAAATTTAATGTTTGGCATGGTCGGTGGATCCATGTGACTCACTGATGCCAGGTTAATAGTTTTACTAGAGAATAGGGATGTAAAGATATCAAAATCTCACGATACGATAATATCGCAATATGAAAGACCTTTATGTTAGAAATAAGAAGTTTAAATATATTTTTAAAACGACATTTTTGGCCAAGAAGACCTACCATTTCATATCATCATCATGTGACCACGGTAATATTGCAGTGTCACGATATTGATAATATCGTTACGTCCCTGCTAGAGAATGCTGCTTCCTGAATGCTAGCAGGAATTCGGATGATCCTTAGAACTAGTGTACAGTACACACACAAACACACATTGAGAGTATTGTACAGCACACCTGAATAAACTTGGCCACAATTTGCATTGCAAATGTCTGAAGTGTGGATTTGCGCCTGATTATCATTCAAAAATTGCCAATATGTCGTCTTTGGTGAGACTGTATTTTTTTTTTTGGGAGAGTAGAGGTTTGGTTTTCACTGGCCTTTTGAATCTTTTCCTGGCCATTGCAGGAGGAAGACAGACTCCCAGAATGCACTGGGCCTGAGGACGCCCACGAGCAGGCTGCTCTTCTGCCTCACACCCACAGTCAGTGTGCTGGTAAGAGCTCTTCCTCTCAGTGTCCTTCTCTGCTTAATCATTTTAATAACACACAATACTAGACTTGAAATACATTTCATTTGTCATTTGAATAAAATGATTTTCCTAATACAAAATAATTCTGTTTCTGTGTCTGACCATGACTTTCCACTCTCCAGATGATACATCTTTGAGCTCCGAGACGCCCCGTGAACAGGTGACCTCAGTCAATAACCTTATTTCATCTACTGAACCTTCCTCCCTTGTGACTTCCGAGATGGTATCTTCCTCCATGGGCCAGCCTGAAGTTGGTGATTCCATTACAGGAAGGTACAATTTCCATATATCAGCATTTGCTTGTGGATTTTCTCTGGCTCACTGATATAAAGTGCTAGTTAATGATTCACCAGAAAGAAATTATGGTCTGCTTTCATTCGAAATGCCTACCACACACCCAAAGATCACATTTGCTAGTCAAATGTGTGACATCTCTTCCTGTGTTGGGCTGTTTTGTGTAGACATATTAAGGAGTTATTACTACTGACAGATCATTGCTTTGCATGCTTACCATGCACCTGTGTGGCCAGGCTCGGACAGATGCCCTATCCATGCTCTGCTGGAGCACACAAACCATCGTTGCACTTACTGAGAGCAGCTGCATCCTAAAAGATAGAAAAAACAAACCGACAATATAGTGACAACTGTACAATACAGTGACAACTTTCTCCTTCCTCCCGGGTCAGGACCCAGCAGCCCACTGCCACAAACGGGGGATCTGAGGTAGAGCGTGCGACCACCACAACCGACATGAGTGACTCGCAGGTCAGTTTGAGGAAGCTGAGGAAACCAAGGGGAAGCTTGTTTCGTTTGTAGCGCCACTTGTCATGTCTTCCTCTTCCTCTTTTGTGTTTCTGTTTCTTTTGCCCTTACTCTCTTGTCATGTTTCTTCCTGTTTGGTGGTCCTGTATAGTGAGAGAATAGCTAGCTTTTCTGACGTGCTGTAAAGGGGAGCCTGCAGTTGATCGATTAAGAGAGTTCTGGATGGCGGTAAGCAGGAATGACTGCTCGTGAGAGGATGTGCTTCTACCCTCTTATCGCTGTGACGTGCCTGGTCTTTTGGTGTTGTTTAGAATTGGTTTGTGTGAGCTGCTTTGCAAATTTATATAAGCACCTGACTTCTGACAGCCTGGTGGAATTTGCCCATTTGTTTGTTCTGAATCAGATATAAACTATTTTATTAATCTATGAAGCCAAGCATTGGCATATGCACTTTGCTAACTGCCCCACTGTTGACTCTCTTGTGAACGTTGTTAATGTATAATGATAAGATGGGAGATATTCAGTAAGCTTGGAGTGCAACCAAAATAAACTGCACTTCATCTGAGGGCTTTTCTGCAGTGGAGTGGGCAGTGTTAGACCTTTATTTATACAGTAGCATATTACTAGACGTTGGTGTAGGTACAGGACAAATCAGCTGTCCTATAGCATGTATTGGTTTTAAAGAAATGCTTCATATTCGCGTCCAGCTTGAATGCATAAAAGCGAGTTTACACTGCCATTCAAAAGTTTGGGGTCAGGAAGATGCTTATTAAAAAATATATATAGTAATTATTTTATTTAGCAAGGATATGTTCAAGTGATTGAATTTATAATTTCATACAAGATTTATATTTCAAGTAAATGCTGTTCGTTTAATCCTTTCATTCATCTAGGAGTTTAATAATAAATATTAAGAAGCACTGTTTGCAACACTGATAGTAATAATAAGAAATGTGACTTAAGCACCAAATCAGAATAATAGATTTTCTGAAGAATCATGTGACACTGAATACTGGAGTAATAGCTGTTGAAAAGTCAGCTTTGGCAGTACAGGAATAAATTACGTTTTAAAATATATTCAAATGTAAAAAATATTTAAAGTTGTGGTAATATTTTACAGTATTACTGTGTTTACTGTGTTTTTGATCAATTAAAAGCAGCCTCGGTGAGTGTTAAAAGTGGGGCTGTCACTAATGACTATTTTAGTAATCATATCAAGTAATCTCTTGATTATTCTGACGATTAATCGAGTAAACGGATAATTTATAATAAATTTGAGGTAATAAAAAATAGACCTAAACAAACAGTAGCCTTTAAAATTACTTAAAGCGCATATAATAGCAATGAGGCAATAAAAATGGCTTCAAATAAAGTATCAAAAGCAAGTAATGTCATATGGTTTTATTAAACAAAACTGTAAAAATACATATATTATGCAAAATAGAGCTAACATACATTATGCATTATATTAAATGATTACAGCGCAAGCTAATTCTTGTTTAATGTTGACTAAACATTTCAATTAAATGACCGCTTAATCTTTAATATTTGGCTATTTCTTTATGACAGAAATGCTACAGCAACTGTAATTTCTTGAACTTTTGTGGACATCAAAACGTGTAAACTCAGAGTGAGGGTTTGAGCTTTTATTTTGTAATCGCAATGAACAGTTATCATATTAAGAAAGATGATGTATTTAATAAAATATAAAAAATTATCCTGGCACATCCAAGCTCTATCATAGCGGTGGGTGTTTCTCTTCAACAGTCCAAAACAAGTCCAATAAAGTGCATCCATCCATAACAAAAAGTGCCTAACATGGCTAAAGGCCTCCTATAGCGAATAGATACGTTTTTATTAAAAAAAATCCATAATTGAAACATAATTACTTTTAAATGTAATCTAACATTCTAAGATTAAATGTAATGTGAGATTTTTTTTTTTAATAATCGAGCACTCAAACTGAATCGAGGAATCATGAAGGCCCTAGTTGAGAGACTTTTTTTTTTTTTTTCTTTTCAAAAGCATGAAAAATCTTAACTGGTTTCTTAACAGGTTTTGCTTTAGCAGCCATATTTTCTATTGGACATCAAGTGCAATAACTGTTGCGATTTGGCTAGCTTCTATCAAATGACAGATTGGGTGCTCAGCCTTTGACGTCAACAGAAAATATGGGAAGCTTTTCATACGCCTATTTATTTTGCTATCCTAACTTTGCAAAGTGCAACTAACCAATTAATCATGCATTTGTTTCTTCCCTGGTGACTGTGACTCAATTTGGAGCAGACCTGCAACCACTTTTGCTGGTTGTTTAATTGTTATTTTCCTTGTGTTTTTTGAACTTGATGATAAAATATGCTGCTCGGGCTGTGTGTGTGGTTTTTCATCAGTATGTTTGGAATAAGTATAGCACTTTTTCACTCCCACTTCAATGAACTCTGCCAGTACAAGTGCTCTCCCCCTCCAGCCCTCCCCCTCTCTTTCTGTCACTCCCTCTCTCTCTCTCTCTCTTCCTGTCTTTACCATCCTCTCTCTCTCTCTTTGCCAGCTGTAGAGCTCTCACACACATTATGTAAGTATCTAGCACTTCGCTCTCTGTAAAGCAGAGCTTAGCTCTTATATTTCATCTGCTATGTCATGGGACAGGTATGGAAATGCGTGCATGTGTGACGTTTATTTGCATATGATGGTAATTTACACAAATGTATACAGTGTGCGTTGCTGTTCTGAGTGTGTCACTGGGTCATTATGCCATTCTGTTTTCACCTATAGAAACTGAGCGAGGGGCACCTTTCCAAAGGGTCTATAAAATCGGACAAGTGAGTATTTTGCTTCTTTGTGCAACTGATTTATTTTGCAGGGGCTGCTGGACTGAGTGTGTCAGTGTTGTAATGTTACACACATTTATTTATTGTTAACTATTTGTTTAGGAGTCCCTTGTTGCCAGTTGCAGAGGAAGAGGAGGCCATGCCAGAGGCGCTGGAGGTGATGTCAACTGGGGTGAACTCACCAGGTAGGAGGAAATACACCTGAGGATGTTCCCTGTTGACCTTTGAAATAGGGATGTCGAATGTACTGCTTTTGACGACTGCTTTTGTAACAATCGAACTTTGAATTGACACTTCTCTGTCAAAATGAAGTTGATGAATGCAAACACAGATTTGCCTATCTCTAATGTAATGTTTTTACATTAAAATTATTCTCTGAGCAGTATTGACAAACAAAAGGAACTGTTATTCATGTATTCGTTTTTATTACTGACTGAATATTTACATAAGAAAACTTGAAGGAATATCCAAATAATTGACAAATACTTAAAGGCTACATGGCATTTTTCTAATTTAATTGAATATTTATATTAGTATTTTTTTTTTGGCTTTTGCTAAGGCTTTGAAAATAATAGTGAGAATAATGAAATGACAGCTAAGTCCTCTATAACTACACTCAGCGTTTTGAACGAATCGGTTAAATGAACGACTCATTGACTCGTTCATTAGGGGACTTACCGCCACCTACTTCCCCCAACATTTCTTATTTGTATATTCATAAATGTATTTAAAACATTAATCTCATAACCTTTATTTATTGCAGTTGTAATTTTGCAGTGTGAATTATTTAATCTGACTGGTAACAGCCCTATAGAATTTGATAAATTGTAATAATTTGACATGAAAGGTGATGCTTAGATTTAAAAAGTAGGCCTTTATAAAGGTATATATAAATATGAAGATTTAAGTATGTAAAAACTGATATCGTTGTAATAAATATCATTTATGACACCAATAATATGTAGTTTTCTTTTTACATTTAAACACATTACATATATGTATGTAATATAATCTGTATTTCCATTACAGGTTTAGGTCTTAAATTTTGTATAAGGTGGTAAAGGTATTAAATTCTTAAAAAAAATCTTTAAAAAGTCTTAAATTTCGCTTGTTCATATCTGTAGAATAGCAATGCATGTACTGCAAAAATTCATAGCGCACACAAATATTAAGGGAAATTCTGTTTTATTTATTACATCAAACTGTTTTTTAATCATACAATTAATATTGTCTACATCAACCTTGCTCTCACCTTGTCTACTTGACGTTTTTTGAACAGAGCTGCTCTCCAAGTGTCCAATCTTTCTTTATTTTCCTTTTTAGACAAAGACAAGTCAGACAGCAGAACGACAGTGCTCACATCTGATTCAAACTCCACAGCCTCGGTTCACTCATTGAAGGATCCTTCTGAAAAAGCGAAGGACATGACCTTTGACCCCACTGTCAGTGAGGGTAATCTTCCAACAGCCCCTTCTGCACAAGGCTCCAAAAAAGACCCTTTGACTCTGAGGAACAAGCTCAAGAAGGTAAGAGCCACTCTCATTAGAATGTATCAACTAATGACTATGTTCCTATTAATCAGCATTCATAACATGCCATCTGATGCCCATTGTAAACTATTGCAATGTGCTTATGTTGAGATGCATATGTTGCACATTTAAAATGGTGGTCTTACAGGAAATGAGCAGTATGGAAGCCATCGAGGAGCAGAAAACTCAGGAAGACGGTGAGCCTTCAGTGGCCACAGAAAAAGAAGGTGGATAAATGGTCTTTCTCTTCTTGTCTGCTGCTTTTTCTCATCTTGTTCTACATGTGTCTTCTCACTGTCAGTCTTTTCTTCCTCCCTCAGGTGATACATCTGTCATCTCTGAAAATGCCAGCGATTCCACCAAAGATGACAAGAACAGGTTATAATGCTTTGTGTACTGAATTTATATCCATAAATTTTAATCTGATTCAAGCATGCCTTCATATGACTCACTTGACACATTCATGTTTCCGTTAATCTGAAATGTGCATTTCATCTGCAGCCTGTCGCCAAATGACAAAGAGATAGAGGTGAGATGGTGGTGATGTTTTATACAGACCTGAATTCTGATCTAGTGAATAAGCTGAAATATTTCAAACTTTATATCCGTTTTCTCAGTGACGTTTCTAGAGTGTTTAACATGTGCTCTTCTGCCAGGCGGAGTTCCACCGGCTTTCTTTAGGCTTCAAATGTGACATGTTCACCCTGGAGAAGAGGCTACGCCTGGAGGAACGCTCACGCGATCTGGCTGAGGAAAACGTTCGGAAGGAAGTGAACAGTTGTAGAGGTCTGCTGCAGGTCTGTGTCATTTGGTGCACTTTCTGCTGGGATATAATCAAAAGATGCGTGACCTTGGACCACAAAACCAGTCGTAAGGGTACATTTTTTTTCAAATTGAGATTTATACATCTGAAAAATCATCTGAAAGCTGAATAAAAAAGCTTTGCATTGATATTTGTTATGATAGGGCAATATTTGGCTAAGATATTTCAACTATTTGAAAATCTGGAATCTGAGGGTGCAAAAAAATTTAAATATTGAGAAAATCACCTTTAAATTTGTCCAAATGAAGTACTTAGCAATGCATATTACTAAACAAAAATTAAGTTTTGATATATTTACGGTAGGAAATTTACAAAATATCTTCATGGAACATGATCTTTACTTGATATCCTAATGATTTTTGGCATAAAAGAAAAATCTATTATTTTGACCCACACAGTGTATTTTTGGCTATTGCTACAAATATACCAGTGCTACTCAAGACTGGTTTTGTGGTCCAGGGTCACTTATATGTGTATGTTGTCAATGCAACAAGTAGTCCATTGCTCTAGACAATGAATTTTCACAGAGAATTCTTACTGAAATGTTATTTCTTCCAAAAATTGTATCTGAATTCCTATTTTTGAACAAGTAGCTTAAATTTAACACCGTGTTTTGTTATATAGGCCCTGATTCCACGGTGTGAGGAAGATAACCAGTCCATGGAGATCATCCATCGTCTGCAGAAGAACCTGGAAGTCCTCATCCAATCCATGACCAGAGTGTCCAGCCGTTCAGAGATGCTTGGGGCCATCCATCAGGTTTGTGTGTTTACTCAGGCCCTTCAGAGTGGCGAAATAGCCCACTAAAGCCAAAGTTAATAAAGATGCCTGCTTGTTTACATCTCAATTTCCTTGCATGTGTAGGAGACCAGAGTAGGTAAAACGGTGGAGGTGATGATTCAGCATGTGGAGAACTTGAGGAGGATGTACACCAAGGAGCACGCAGAGCTGTTGGAGCTCAGGGAGAACCTTACGCCGAATGATAGGTCCTTTGGGTCCCACAATGAGAGGGGTAAGTTGATTTTTATTCTTATTTTAAAAAAGTGGTAATACCAGTCTCTTTTGTCTATCACATAGGTTCTCTTTTATGATTGCAGATGATTTTAGAAACAAGAAGCAGTCAACCGCAAACATTTTCAAAGTGAGTTAAGGCAAAGCACACCAAAATCATGAGTTCTTCAGTGATTTTTACTGATTTTTATGTGTTCTGTCTTAAGGCCACTAGCCGACGCATCAGTATAGCTACCATTCCCCGCAGCAGTGGAGGACAAACCCATTTTGAAATGGTGAGAAGTCCAGTTTCTTCTTACAGAGATGCTTTTGGGAAAAAATAGAGCTTCTGAATAAACTGTAGTTTTTGATTCACAGCCCAAAGACATGGCGGAAAGTGAGGTTGAGAGACTCTCCCGCCGATCACCATGGTAAGTGTACTAATCCTGTTTTGACATTGCATGGTCCATAAAACACAACCAAAGCCCTGTTAGTATGACTCAAAACTTATCAGAACAAGATTTTTTTACTTTCATTCAATCACTGTCAAATTTTCTGGAAATGAAACCCATGGCTTTGGCGTTGCTAGCGCCTTGCTTTATTGGAGTCGCATGCCAGTTGTTTAATAATACTGTGTGCACATCTTTGCACAAGAGAAGGGATGTCATGGTTGTGTGTCGACCGCTTTACAGGAACATGGCAGCCAAGAGGCCACCACTAAAGCGCTTCATTAGCTCTGGTACTTGGGCTGACATTGACGAGCCCACTCTGATGAATAGGTAAGGCCATGCGTGAAGATCTGTTGTGTACCTTTCGTCCTTAGAACCGATTTCATGCCAAAACCATTAAGCGCATGTGCCGTCGAAACGTCACAGTAGAGGCCTTGAGCCAAGATGGTGGACATTTAAGTGTGAACTTTGCACAGGTATGGACATGACGCAGACTCCCACTTGGAGGAGGAGCGGAAAGAGGAACCAGAGGAAAGAAGGAGTAGCATAACAGAATTAGGCATCAAAATCACCTCCTTCATAATGCCAACTAAGACGTTAGTGTGCCTCCCGCCTCCATTATTCTCTGCTACAGCATTCGGGCATTATCTACAACAAATCGAGGGTTTTCTGTCAATAATGTCACTGCCTTTTGCTCCTGCAGCTAAGCTAACAATATCTAACTTTAGATAGGTTCTACTTGGACGTGGACACCCACAAGGTTCATCAGCTTTGCTTTCTCTTCAGTGGAAAAATGAAACCAGTGCCAACACACTGCATGTCTTCTGCTTCAGTTTGCAGCAAATAAGCTACATAGCCCATCTGTGGTTTCAGAGAGAAATCTATTTTTCCCCACATTGGTAGAGAGTTTGGGCATTTGGAAATGTACTCTGATCCCACAGTTGTGTGCTGTGCTCTCATGTTCTCTGTGGTATTTTCTTAAACAGGACAAGTGGTAGACCGATAAATATGGAGGATGGAGAAGGGAAACTGTGCAAAAGTTTGGAGTCAAGATTTTTTTTTTGTTTTTTAAATTCAGCAAGATTGCATTAAATGAAGCAAAATGACACTATAAAATGCTTTTATATATTTTGACTAGAAACAAGACAGAAATACTAAGTAAGTTGAGCCTTTTTTACAGTAAAATGGTTCAGTACAAATTTAGCTTTGCGATCACAGGTATAAATAACATTTTTAAATATATTAAAATAGAAAATGGTTATTTTAAGTTTTAAGTAATAATATTTTACAGTAATAATGTGTTTACTGTATTTTATGTATCAAATATATGTAAATGCAAGTAGATTACATTCAAGGTCAGTGCAAAGATAGGAATATATGCAAATTCATGCAGGGCAATGCAAATGAGACAAATTAGGCGGGCATGTTTTCCCGCAAACAAGCAATATTCGCCTCAATTGCGTCTTACACACAAATGGAATGATTTGAATGGAAATTTGATCCAAAAAATTTGCACGACACATTGTCACGTAAGCCAGTCATCAAAGCTTTTTGGCACATCCAGTTGTATCTGAAAATGGTTTGTATTGTTATTGTATTGTGTATGTTTTTATTCACACATGTGGAAAATATCCCTCAGGTAATCTAGAGTGAGTAACGCGATACGTATATTCACTTTTGGTGTGTACACACCTTAAGGCTTTTCAAAAGCAATAACAAAAAATCTTACAGACTCCAAGCTTTTGAATGGTGGTTGTGAGTGAGTGTGTGTATATTTTTAAAAAATTAAAAGGGAATAAAATGGGCAGAATGGCTGCTTCTGTTAATCAGCCAATCAGTTATTGGCAGACCTCAAAATGGTCAAGTATTGGCCAACTACTCTGTCTGACCAGTAAATATCAGTCCATCACAGAACTCCTGTTTGTCTTAAAACACTGAAATGTTCCTGTTTGTTTTGTTTATCATGTACTTTGTCAAACATCGCTTTTAGCAACAGCTGTCATTTTTCACATTCTTCTGAACGTTCAATGTTTTCTCTTCAGGTCGCCTACGCCGTCTCACCTATTCAGACTTTTTTTGTGTCATTTGTTGCTTTTTATGACCTGAAAATATGGCCCAGAACATATGTTGATTGGTAAAGAACGCAAGTTAAATAGGTACAGTGAAATCACACTGTTGCATTTACTTGCTTGTACAGAGTATGTTTGTGGGCTAAGTATAGAAGCCCGTTTTCCACCATGAATTAAAAAAAAAAAAAAGGTAATTGACTTATCTCACAATTATGACTTTTTTTCTCAGAATTGCGTGATGCAAACTCACAATTCTGATTTTTTTTTTTTTTTCCTCAGAATTGAGAGATCCAAATTCATCATTGCGTGTTGTGAAGTCAGAATTGTGAGATATGAAGTCGCAATTCTAACTTTATTTCACAGATATAAAGATATAAACTTACAATTGCTTGAGTCAATTCAGACTTTTTTCACAATTGTGAGTTTACATCTCACAATTCTGACTTTTTTCTCAGAATTGTGAGATATAAACTCGCAATTGCGAGTTATAAAATGAGAATTGCAAGATAAAAATGTGCAATTTTGCCTTTTTTTTTTTTTTTTTTTTTGCAAGTTATAAAGTCCAGTTTTGAGGGGGGAAAAACATGTTTTTACAATTGTGAGTTTATCTTGCAGTTCTGACTAGATAACTCGCAATTGCGTGTTTATATCTCAATTCTGAGAAAAAAAGTCAGAATTGCGATTTTGTATCATGCAATTCTGAGGCAAGAAAATCTGAATTTCAAGACGTAAACTCGCAATTGCTAGGAAAAAGTCAAAATTGTGAGATGGAAAAAGTCGCGGTTACGTTTTTATTTTTTATTCATGGTGGAATCGGGTTTCTATAGCTAATGATATATAAAGTGTTCATCTGTGGCTCATTACAATGACATTAACATTTTACTTGCTCCTTCCTGATTTAGCATAAGAAAGCACAGTATTCTAAAGGTACGTTGTTGTACTTCCGTCTTTAAACATATCTTTCGTTTTCCATCCCAGTCCCAGTCCCAGCCCAACAGATAACACTCCACCCAGTCTGATGGAGGGGAGGCCTGCATTGTCCAGAGGCACCAGGGGCATTTGGATTTGGGTGGCCATGCTTGTAGTTCTAGCTGTTCTACTGGCCCTGTTGGCGAGCCTGATGTTACAGCCTGCAGTAGATGCAGCACCTGTGGGCACTGGGGACTCCTGGATGACCATCCAGCAGCTTCTGTGGCCCTATACTGGGCTGAGGCATAACGGCCAGCCCCCTGTGTGACACCAGGGGGTCGGCAAGGCTGCAGTGGCCGGTCCTGATATTCAGGAGGAAAAAAAAAAACTCCGGCTGCAAGAGCTGTGATGCAACACTGCTGCCTGTCCTTCTAACAGAACACTTTGTGACCATTTCTTACCGAAGGTAAAAAGAAATGTGGGCGTCTCGAGAGAGATGTGCTGAAAACTGCAGACTGCTTGGATGCTGTGAACACAAAGCGTCGTGTTGGCCACGTATGTAATAAAAGCACTTTTATGAGATGCTCAGTGCCAGCCAAGCACACGGTGGATATTTGGATTGGGGTGAGATGAGCAGACTGTGAATGTAAATGTCAGATATCATATATGGGTTGCCCAAAAGGCTGCCTTTTTAAACATTTTGAAATTGATCAGTGTATTTTTATGGGCAGTTTGAAGATGTATTGAGTATTGAGATGAGATCTTTTTAAAAAAATATTTTTTCTTTTTGTTAACTTATTGTTTTACAGTTTTATGCAGTAGGTTTTTTTCTGATATTATTAATTGTTATAAACACATTGTTTTTATCCTCATGAAGCTGTTGGTTTGGTGTTCATTGTAAAATGTTCATATACTTTTGTATGTTTCAAAGAGGGGGGAGAGAAACTTTGCACAATAAAAGAAACTGATCCAACTTATCTCACTATTTACTGTGCAAAACAAGCTAAATGGATCACAAAGCTTCGGTTAGTCTGTGTTTTTAATACTCATGTTTGGGTGTTATTATTTTAGTTGTTTATCCTAAGCTGGTGGTATAAAATGTGACCCTGGGCCACAAAACCAGTCACAAGGGTCATTTTTGGCATAAAACAATTGATAAATTTGACCCATACAATGTATTTTGGCTATTGCTACAAATATACCTGT
>JAHKKF010538459.1:0-12586 GCA_019740295.1 Labeo calbasu
TTAAAACAACCACAACTAGCATGTAAACCTCTCTTAAGCTTCTTCCTAATGTGGTTTAGAGGCTAATGTGAGGCTAATCTAGTGAAGGGTTAAAAGAAAACACACATACTGTAACTGGTATTGTGTGGTTTTTTTTCTGGATGTCTGAGTAAGCAGCACTCAGGGGACATGCAGGGGCCAACAGGTCATATTTGACCACTATTGGCCCACGGTGCTCATCTACGGCAAACCGCAAGCAGCTGTCCTCACAGGAGAGATGAGAAGCACACACACACACACATCCTCACAGAGCAGGGGGAAGAAAGGGAAGAGAGTCTGTTTTTGCTCTTAGTGAACGCAACCGTTTTAAAGAAAGCACACCTTCACAGAACAACTTGAACGCACATGGATCTTAACAAACACAGATCTTTAACAAAGAACATGATGGCTGCAATGCGAGAAAGAGTGTTTGTGTGTGTGTGTGAGAGAAATACAAGCATTTACTTACATCTGTGTCAGGACCCTTGTCGGCCCCTGGACAGGAGAATGAAACAAACTCATGGCACCTTTTGTGGACCACAAAACAGCACACTGTGGATAGAAAGAAAGGGGAAATTAGATTAAAAAACATAAACACTCATATTCAAATCAAATGTCAAACCAATATATACATCAAAACAGTTTGTGTTGTGCTGTTGTCACACACACCAAAAATTGCAATTTTTTGCTATATACTAGTTTCATTATTCATTAACACACTCATTTATATAAATATTAATAGAAACCAAAGCATTCAAAAATGTCTAATTGTAGTGAACATTGCTTTATATTTCTGTTTTTATTCAGTTAAACAGTGAGTAATGATATAAAAAAAATTAAATTAAATTAAATTAAATTAAAATTAAATAACAAAAGCAAAGTTTGAGGTAGCTCTGATTCTTTAAAATTTAACAAAATGTATATTTAAGAAAATATTTACACAATCTAATCAACCCTAATCTGCTAGTCTGGTTGTTTGACAACAACAAATATACATGCACAAACATAAAATAATTAATTATTGTACTATGACTATCAACCCTATAGAGGACAAGTAGTTTGGAGAACGAATGGATGGATGGTTATAAGTAATATGTATTCTGACAGATCTGTAAATTGCTACAGCAGTCAGCGGCTTGCTATCCTTATCAGCAATTCATAAGCACATTTCAAAAACATCCTTTACAGATTAATAATGAATTTACAGCCATATTCATTCTGACTCTTTCAGATGAAACATTGCTCTGAGAGTCCTGAAGGAGACACACATGCTGCATCGTATTTGCAGAACTGCTCCCATGAACAAACGTTTTGTAAAATCAAACAATTTCCCCATCAATCTGTGCGCCGTAGCCTACTGCTGCTTTGGGAAAATCAATTCCAAGGGCTCTGTACCTGAGCCATTTTTAATCAATAGCGGTTTTGTTTCAGCGCTAACTTACAATGCTGTGCATCAAAGAAAGAGGAATCATATGTCACGATTGAATTTAATACCCTGTGATGTATCACATTATCATACAGCTCACAATTATTACAACTCAAAACAAAAGAAACATTCACTGACAATGACAGAGTTGAAGGTTTCTTTGTTGCAGCATTACATTTACAATGTCAACGATACTTTAGCTAAACACTAAATACACTATTTTCTAGAATAGGGGAACTGATTGATTTTAATGAGCAAATTTTTAACGCGTTTATTCCTATGCTTCAAACCACAATACAGAATCAATTGAAAGACTGTTGTGTATAACAATATATAGTTAAATATAATTGTTAATTCTGTTTGACTGACATGTGGAAAAGTATGAGTACATTCATATAAAATTACATAGATGTTCAATATCAATGCAATATTGCAATGCAATAAGAAACAGAATAAATCAATGTTAGTGCCTGCCCTGAACAATATCTCTCTCATGACAGTTAAGTGGAAATATTAATATCGCTAGAATAAATGGCCTCACAGGTCACTGGAAGGTTCTCTTGTGCTGATCTGTTGTATTACACACGGCTGAGAGTGGAGATTTGTTTAAATGTCACCAGCATCAGCTACATTATCGGCACAAATGCCTCCTACAAACAGCAGAGAGCTGGGAATGACTCCAATCCATCCAGCCCCTGTCAACAGCTCCATACAAACACCACTCTTCAATTTATATTGGGCTACAGTCATTTAGATTTATAGTTTCGAGTGTGGTGTCTCATCTAGTTACATCATCCTGACACATGACAGACTGAGTGTGAGCGATGACAATGATGAGATGTATTAATGAATGAAGTGATCGGACAATATGAAAACATGCCACATACTAACTATGATTAACTAATGAGACAAATACATTATAGTGTGTGAATGACGCGGTCTGAGGTAAGTGCAGATTTTAAAGAGGAAAACATGGACAACAGGCACACACAGATTGGGTTTCCATATTTTATGGAGGCATTCCATAGACGTAACGATTTTTATACTGTATAAACTGTATTTTCTATTTTCTATCCCCTCACCCTGACACTACCCCTAAATCTACACATCACATAAAACTACAGGCATTTTTAAATTGGCAAAAAAACTTCTTCATTCTGTATGATCTGTAAGCTTATTTCCTCATGGGGACAAAAAAACAAATGTCAAAAAGTCAAGGTCAAAAATCAATGGTATTATTATCCCCGTGGGAACATTTTGTCCTCATAATGTAGGGAATACCAGGACCACACACACAAAATAATTGCTTTTATTTGAGAAGCAAAAGTTTTGGCCCTTTATTGGTCAGTTAGTGCTGGATCATTCATATTATCATTTATGTTCCTCAGAACATGGATTCTTTGGAATATGATCAAGATTACACAGGTAAATGTGTTCAGGGTATTTGGCATTTAACGCTACTCAAATGAACAAATTGACTTGAATAAGTTTACTTCATTTTGCTAAATGAGATCGAACAAGTGAGTCCCATCACTAATTTTAATAGGGTATAACTTGAGCATGCTGCTAAGCTAAGAAGGATAAAGGCTGATAAACAAAAACGGTAACACTTTAGAATAGGGAACACTTATTCACTATTAACTACGGCTATTCCCACAATAAATTCTTAATTTGCGGCTTATTAATAGTTAGTAAGGTAGTTGTTAAGTTTAGGTATTGGGTAGAATTAGGGATGTAGAATAAGGTCATGTAGAATAAGGTATTAATATGTGCCTAATTAATACTAATAAATGGCTAATATTCTAGTAATATGCATGCTAATAAGCAACTAGTTAAGAAACCGTAAAATAAAGTGTTAAACAAAAAACAAACATACATTTACACAAATAGTCAGTTTCAATTGGATTAACTTAAAATTTCAAGTTGACTAAACTAAAAATTTTTAGTCAGTGGGGTAACAAATTATATTAACCTGAAACAACTATTTTTTTTTTACAGTGTATGCTTGATTCTTAATGCTGTGTTGTTACCTGTATGATCCACAGATGTGTATTTTTTTGTTTGTGTGTTTGTTTTGTGGCAATGCATTAAAGGCTGGGGAGTGAGAACTTTTTGAATTTGATAATCAGGGTAAATTTAACTTATTTTGTCTTCTGCAAAACTTCTTTTGTAGCTTCTGAAAGGCAGTTCTAAATGAAAGAAATATGATATAATTAGGCAAAATAAGAAAAATGTACTCATCTTCATTCTGATCAAAAGTTTACACCCCTGGCTCTGCATCGTGTTTCCTTCTGGAGCATCAGTGAATGTTTGAATTCTGTAATCGTTCCATATGAGTCCCTCAGTTGTCCTCAGTGTGAAAAGATGGATCGCAAATTTATACACTCATTGTTGGAAAGGGTTCAAATATACAAAAATGCTGAAAAACCAAAGAATTTGTGGGATCTTCCTGTCAGAAGCATGCCAATGAAGCCTAAAAATGCAGACTAGGTAGACAGTTCACTAGGGTTTGGAACAGATCTGTTGTCCACAGTCAGATGTTCATACGCAGGTACAACCTGCTAAAGCCACTGACACAGAGTATCGTGGAGAGACAACATTGATTGATTGAATGGCAAAAAGTGTGTTTATTTGAGACAGCACAGTTGGCGTCCTGCTGTGTGTTTCTCTCATCCCCCCATGAGTTCATTACCGCCGTCAACTTGCATCCTCCAAAACACAGCCACCCACCCAGCTTCCTCTTCCTGACACTCCACTGACACTGTCCACACACAGGAAGACTATCGCTAAGACATCTTTAGCAAGTCTCAGGGTTGGGTCTTAATTTAGAGTCACTGTGATTATCTTGTTTATTCTAACATTGTAACAATGTAATATGACAAAAGAAATATGAAAGGGTTTTAACACTGTGGATGCTGTTGCAATTCAGACACCCCCTCAAACGCTTTTATCAGCATCATGTAAGCATAATATAATATTCCCCTACAGGCCACTTCCCCAAAAACCTGCTGGAAAACATCGGTAGGTGATGGTTTCATTCAGATACCATCTTAAGGACGAGGAGGCACATAAAAGCAGGAAACCAGGGAGTTTGTTGTCAAGACCACATGGGGAATTCATCATTCTTGCATCCCAGATATCACAGTTACAGAAATGTGGAGCTCAGCAGATATGTACAGGTGTGAATCAGTCCTCTTCACAGCATACATGCAGCTGCATTTGTGTCACCAAGGGATGGAGATGTCAAATAGCTGCATTGTAATCGTCTTCCTCTTATAGAACACACAAGCACAATCTGTATCTGTGTGTGGGTGTACAGCATGTGGAGAAATGAAGCTATGGAAGCTCAGAAGCTGAAGCTACTTGAGTATAATTCAGAAGTGTTATCCATCACTTTCTGCAATTCTGGAGCCAGTGTGTATAGCTACATGGTTAATCGTTAAAAGATGGCAATCTCGATTCAAACACCCACAGCAATCTTATTTCTAAATGACAATGATTTTCCTGTATCAAATAACTATTTGACAAAGTACATTCAAATCTGTGTTCATGCTGCTGCTGACAGAGAGAAAGAGCAGTTATCATGTGTCGGTACCAAACAGCTTTACAAACAGTCTTTTCAATCACACAGTATTATTTCTGTCTTAAAATCATTCAATTACAATCACTGAAAAGTTAATAGTTCAGATATAAACACTGATGTCTATGGTAGCCATCAAAATCACCTTATATCGATGACATTGTTTTGCTACTAGGTGGCCACAAGTGACTGTTAAAAATGTATTTGTCACTGAATCATTTATTCAAAAGATTTGTTTAAAACCGCTTATTCATCCTGTAATGAAACAAATAAAGTATTTATGAGTGAGTCACTGAATTATTCATGCAAACTTTTTTTTTTTTTGATAATTCACTGAAAGCAATTAAACATTTTTAAATAGATTGAAGCAATTATTATGTTATTACAGCCTCTAGTAAATTACATGCTATTGTGTTTAGAATTGTGGGAGAATCATGATCTCTATTTTAAACCAAAAAAAATTGTGATTCTCAATTTATTTATTTAGCTCTACCAGTGTGTGATAAACCCAACCCAGTCTCATAAAAATATGCACACGTTTCGTGGCAGTTTCAAAAAGAAATGTCTACTTAATGGCACTAAAACACAGGTTCAAATACGTGAATCCTGGCACGTTTTTTATTTTGTTGATATAGGTATGTACTGCAGTGTTTTTGTTACGTTGCTTCAGGTATGTATTGCGGCGGTTCAGAGTTCAAATATCCGGAGACTGTCGCCAAAAGTTAAAGTTCTGTTGTGTTGGAAATATGCCCTACACCAAACCCAACCCTAAACCTACCCGACAGTGTTGACAAATGCAAAACTGATATAAAAGCGCATTTGTTGACACAAGCATCCCATTTGAATCTTCCGTGTGTGCAGATTTGAACTATTTTGTCAAACACAGGATTCTTCACCTCTCAAGTACATCTCCCTACTCCGTGAGCTACCAAACATACCTACCGGCTATGCAAACCCATAGATATGAAGCTGCATATGTGATGCTAACATTCAAAAGCATCAGTTTTCAAAACTCCCAAGATATTAAAATTGTTTTGAAGTTAGGATAATAGAATTGTTTTCATGTAATTGTGCGAAAATTACGCTTTATTAATTGAAACTCTGTAAATCATACTTTGTGTGAAAAGGAATAGTTTTACTGCCTCTAGTATTAATTTCTTTTGGAAACTGCAGTTATATGTACTTATTGGTACGTGCTTTGAGTCTTGCAATAAAGTGCCCCCACGTACGTTTTTGCCAGGTAGGACCAGGTAGGATAAACCACATAGAGAGATAAAGCAAGAGTGCAGCTATAGCTTACGAGAGCTTATAAGTATTTTTGGTTATGTGGTGGTTAGTATCTTGGGAACAGTCCAATTACTAAATACAACCCTTCTTCGAACGTGTCAGGAATCTTCAGTGATTCAAATGAAGTGGCCATGCAGGAGACACCCCATAAATGCCCCCTCACCCTGTGTTCTCTGGCAACAGCTTTGTTTCTAACGGAAAGCAATGAGAGACTTCTGGAATAGTACTCTCGTACTCTTGTAATTGCTTTTGAAGTCTTATTAAACATGCCTCTGGAAAAGAGTTGGTTGTCTCCCCCAACCTGCTGAAAAAATTAGCTCGGCAGCACAAACGGTCCCATTTCCTACTAATTGAAGTGTTCTTACTTGCTCATACAAAAGTTCTGTCGGATTCATAATAGCTGAAGTGTCAATACACTGAATGTGCTCCGATGGACGCTGTAGCATGAAGGTCCTAACACTTGGACCCGGTCCAGCTGGCAGCTGGACGGATTTGCTCAACGGGAATAACCTTAAACAAGACACCAGGTGAAGCCATGACACACAAAATGAGCCCAGGCAGAGTTAGAGGGCACTTTGTCTTAGCCACGATATGCCTCGGCAATCCAGAGTATAAAGCCTTTGGCTAAATAAAAGCCTAACCCTTTAGCAAACCATCAAAGTAAGTGCGGAAGACGTCTGGAGCCTTTACCTCTGTTGATATAAAATAGTGGAGGACAAATAATCTGCACTTTGCACCTAAAATAGTTGCAAGAACATCAATAGCATTCTGGAACAGGCCTCCTTCAGACCATTTGTTCCTTTCAGGGGAATGCCCTATAGGTTTCAAGTGTCTGGTTTTGGTGTAATATTATTCCGCCTACACGTGAGACAAGATCTCTGTTGCGCCAGGAGATGCCAGGACTTTGCCTCTATTAGACTGCATGTCTCGGCCAAGCAAAGGTGGCTGGGCCAACAAGGATAATCAATATCATCTTTGATATCAATACTGCTCAAGGGATGAGGTGAACTAGATGGGATGTACACCTGGCTAAGGGCAAGGCAGTGAAACTACAAAATTTGGAAGAGAATCAAAAACAACAGCTTTCAATGCACATTTGCTTGCAATGTGAATAAAACTACAACATTTCTGCCAAATCTCTTATTCCATGACGGCTGACAGAAAAGCATTCATGTCAAGACGAATAGCAAGCGCAAATTTAAGTCAGCATGTCTTTGCTTCTGCACTTTCTCAGTATAAAAGCAGATGGCAGATGTTGGTAGCACTTTATTTTACAGTCCTCTTCTGCATGTACTTATTATATTACAGTAACTAGGTACTAAACCTAAACCCTAAACTTAACCCATGTAGTTACCTAATATGACTACAAAGAAGTGCAACCTTCAAGTTAGTGGTCTTTATCAGGATCTTGAATATCCATGTAGACATGTGCCAGTCAAATGTTGCAAAGGGCCACCACTTGCTGCATACTTTTGTGAGCTGAAGTGCCCATGCAATGCGGTTCAAAGGAGATTATGCTTGAATATATAGTATATCACATTAAGTGATATATAAACAGTGTGTTAGTGTTGCAGCAAAGCTCTAAGCAGGATGGAGCTTTTATGGCAGTTGCTTTTAGGAGGATACATTTTAGCATTGTGTTAGCAGGTACCAATAAAGCAAAACAGCTGACCAAACTAGAATATTGCATTACATTGACAATAACCTCAGCACTGTGAGAAGCTGTGCGTGATCTCCCGTTGAGAAAAGTTGTGCTGAATTCCCAGGCAAACTCTGCTGTGATGATAAACAGTATAGAGTCTTTACCAAGCTTGGTGAGTAAATATTGAATGATAGAGGTCTTATGAGTTGATTGAACACAAATACTAAGCACCGTAAACCAGCCAGTATTGGAATGGAAATCCGGGATAGATTTCACACTAGCTAGAGAGGCTCCAGTTGGCAGATGGTGCTTCATCAGGTGTCTTCTAATTAATCAGTACAAGCTTTGTTTTCTCCACTCAACCAGGTAAAAGATAAACAGACCCATTACACAAAGCTGCTTACAGCGCACTGCAACAATATCTATCACTTGCTTAGTTCAGTTCGTCAAAGGCTTTAGCGCTTGGATGAGCCAGAGTTAATCTCACCCAGGTAAAACCTTCAGTTTTATGTGAGAGATAGTGAGAGATGCACTGTTTTACATAGGCAGGCACTACTAAAAGGGCGTTGTTCTTTTCAAAAATATTTTCCCTGATCTTTTGACATTAGACATAAGAATCATTTTACTATTAAAACAGTAGGTTATGTTTCAGAACTCAATATGTTTTTGAAACCTAGCTGCCAAAACTTTTTGTTTTGTACTTCCTCACCTTCATGATAAGTTTTCAAAACAATTCCAAAAGTAATTCTGATTTCATTTGTAAACATGTTACCCAATCATAGCCCTGGGCATTTATATTGAAGACCTAAAAAAGACTTTCTTTAAATCGGAGGAACAAAAACAGGTTACTTAATGGGCACCTATTAAAGGGCACCTATTATGCAAAATCCACTTTTAGGAGGTATTTGGACAGAAATGTATGTTGGAATTGTGTGCACAGCCATCTTAGAATGATAAAAATAAATCCAATCTTTTTTTTAAATCTTCATAAAATCAAACAAGGCTCAAAAAACAAGCACTTTGGATCCTGTCCGCAAAATGACACATTTCGGTAGCCCCGCCCACCAATATTGACTGACAGGCCCGTTACCATATCCTCAGCTATTTTGTCTGCGTGTGATCAGCTGTATCAAAAGCAGTGTACCGTCAGGAACACTTATGCTCTGTTTCATGATCATAAAACATTCAAGGATGTTAGTGTTTCTGCTGCTTTTTAGGAATTTTACTGAATTTTCTATAAATCTATACACAACTAAGATTTGGTTTTCCAAATGTTTGTAGGCGTTTATTTATATAATTTTTTTGCAAAGTTCATTGACATTTTTCTACACAATTACTTGACGAATATAACAAAAACAGTAAGGTACAGAGTTTATCTTGTTCATTGACTATTTATACATTTATTGGATTTAACTAGGAAAACTAAAAGTCTAACAGGCTACTGCAGTTATATTATATTTAATGGCACTCACTAGATGCATTTACATGGAGCACTGTAGTCCGAATGAAAATGCTCCATATAAACACCTCAATCTGAATAAAAATGCTCAAACCAAATGAAATTGTAATCAGTTTGAATAATGTGGGATAAACCTTTCTATAAACCGAAAACATTAAAATTCTGCCATGTAAACGCGTTAAACAGATTACTTTGCATCTACGTCAAGCAAGACAGATGTCACGCCAAAGTGGGGGGCATTCGCGGACTGTGCCCCCCTGTCCATCCTCTCCCCGCCTTCTAAACGTGATAGATTTTGAAAGCGAAAGTGAAACCGGTAAAACAGCGCTTAAGAAAGTGACTGCATGCTTTCGTGATCATCAGCAACTGCACGCGATCACAAATTGCATGCTTTGATTCATTGTTCAGAAACTCTTGGTAAGAAATCATGTATTTGTTCCATTTAAGAACAGTACAAATACCGGTCCTCTCATGCTCGCTCATGTTGCTTCTTCTCTCTGTTAATCGTCATATGTAAAACACAGACATCTAGGCTCTCCCCCCTTTTGGAGTTGGGCGGGAAGTTGCAGCTTATTTTCATATAAGGGAACACCCCTGAAACATCACTTTTTAGACCCTCCCCAAAAACGACAGTTTTCAACACGTTATAATAAGCGATCTGTATTGTATTTGGATCTGAAACTTCACAGGTTAATTTAGGAGAGCCATAAGATTAATATTACACCTTGTAAAAAGGGGCATACTAGGTACAGTTTTTTTCAAGAATTCACTTATTTAATTGTTTACTTTTTCTAATTTTGCTGTCTACTTTTGCAAAACCTTCAGGGTGGGGATACCTATGATGCCTAAAAATGCTGCCTACATAGGCAGCTCACTAAGTTCTGAAACCGAGCAAGAGAGAAAGGAAGTGTGGCAGTAATGTTCAGCCATTATTGTGGCCACATGATAAGAAAACTACTCTTAACTGAGCACACATACACACACACACACACACACACACACACGAAGGCTAGAGTTACTGCTTTCTCTGATACAACACACATGCACACATCTCACAGGCTGTCCGACAACAACAGGCACATAAGTTCTACTCTATTTCTGTGTGTCAAATTCTCCTCAAACTTTCATGGGCCTGAAGAACAATCCTGTTATAGTCTGGCAGTGAGAAACTGACACGCTCTGTTGTTTACACATCCTGCAGTTACTCTATCCCCGTGTAACTACACCGTCATGGCAACAGACTGACAGGTTAGCAGTGCACCTATAACGCGAGCAGACTCTTTACCGCCGGGCTGCAGATCTCCTTTGTTCTGAACGGACTGATTATTTAGCATGAGACGGAAAGAGCCGCCACGCTTGAGCTAAAATAAGCAGTGAAAGCTATCACAGAGAACTGATAGTGTTATACAGATGATACAGAGTCATGGACTCACACACTTTCACAAGCAAGGCCTCATTAAGTGACTATCCTGAATGCACTATGCTTTTCTAAATAAATAAACTGAAGATGTTTTGCTGGTCTTAGTTGGCTTAAGCTGGTCTGGAGGGTCTCCCAGTTTGATCAGATGACATTTGCCCAAAACCTCTAAAAGCACTAAACCAGACCAGTTGAAACCAGCAATCCAGCAATCCAAAGTAGGTCAAACCAAATGGAGGCCAAACCAAAAGAAGTCAAGTGTGGCATTTAAGAACATACTTTACAACAGTAAGTGAACACAACACTTCTAGCTCCATTTCGTGCAATGTTGTGTCTCAGAATGTTAAACCGTAAATCAGATCTTCATAACACAATTACACAAGACATTTTCAGTATTACTACAAGCGCTAACAGTGTAAACAGCATTAGGAAACAGTAATGGAAATGGACCTTGAAATAAAGTGTGGCTAAAATATGACATAATATATAACATTTGGCTTCTTTTTTTTTTTGCAGATGCCCTTGTGAAAAAGAACTGTGCCTTACTGTATTGAATGTGCACATAGTATACCCCAATTTAAAAAAGGGCATAAACAACTGTACTTGCAGATTATGTAATATTAATAAAATAAAAGTCCACTTTATAAGAGTATACTTCATGACTGTTAACACACTTAATTTTTTTAACAACCTTTTTGTCATGCATTAAGGTAGACTAATTTTGACTAAAATACTAAAGCACATGTAAAGTACTTGATTACAGTTTTGACTGTAGTGTGTGCAATGTGCAATTACAAATATATTTAAATACATTACATATTTTAACAGAAAAGACATAGAAATATATTTTAGTTTTAAATGACTGTCAGTACATTTACCAGTGCACTTTAACCATATTTCAGACAGTTACTAAACTACATATAAATATGTACTTAAGAGCCTACTTTAGCATGTCAAAAAAGTTATGCTTAAGCTAATTCCATTTAAGATAAATTAAACTATGACAGTACTTATTTACTTAATTGTAAATAGGCCTAACATGTAATTGAGAACATTACAATCAGTCCGCATTTACAGTAAGTATATTCTTTTAAAAAGTATTTTTTCCAGTAATAAGTACTCGTTTTAAAACAATGCTAGTGTGCTTCATGTTCACAAGGGCTCTATGCAACAAAGCATTAGGATATTTCTTACTGACATTCATATTGTATAATCAACATTTCCCACTACTGAATTAACACTAAACTTACTTGAGCTGAATAATGACATATTTGTCTTCTGTAGAGCTGCAACGACTGGCAATGTATTTGTTTTATATTATTGAAGCTTCTTCAAACAATATGTATTGTATAAAGTGCTATATGAATAAATCTGACTTGACTTTTTCCTATGCATCTTGCATTCTCTGGTTACATATATAGCAACAGTTTTGCTGACTGGCTTTGTGTTGAGAGTGCCTATACCGATTAAAATCAGTGCTGTAGCTCAATACAGTAGGTTTCACTAGGTTAGTACATCATTCATTTCAGAAACTCCAAAAACTGTATCACAGCAGCAAGGCAAGCAAACTGGAAACATGACAGGCCTGTGAGGGGTGGCAAATCACCCCGGCAGGAACAATGCAATGAAGCCCACAGAAGTGTGCTGCTCAGCAGGAAATGATGCATGTGATGTCAGCAAAGACACTATTCCCTTGTCTCCGTGGACCCTTTGCCTCTGTTCATTTACTCACAGTGCTTGCTGGCCTTTCTCTGTGT
>JAHKKF010538459.1:12636-39985 GCA_019740295.1 Labeo calbasu
GAGAGAGAGAGAGAGAGAGAGAGAGAGAGAGAGTCCTGCTCCACGCGTGGGTGTACTTGCCACTGCCTTTCTCAAGGCAACCTAGTGGTACCCTGCTGTCACCAAGGCAACCGAGCAGATCATTCAGATCCTGTGTATCTCCCTCCAGCATGTTAGTATCCCTGAGACATGCCTTTCTGAATCATAGTTTGGAGTAGATTTTGAAGGTTACAGTAAATAGTGACAGTGTGGAAGTTATCTATTTGACAACGTTTATATTGCAGGGTCTACAAAATCGATGTCCTGGGGATATTGTGTCTTCCAGTCTAAATGTATCACCGCCCTGCCTCGGGCTATCTTAAATACAGGGTTCCCATGGGCCCTTCAAGTCTTAAATTCAGTTGTATTAAATTCAAGGGCATAAAAAGTCTTAAATACGACGATTAAAAACTGATGATATCTAAATGATACCTGACAATTAAACATCAAAAGATCTATGATTTTATTGAATAAATATGAGTGCCATTTTTACTTTGTTTTAAAATGTGACATGGGTGTTTTTATATTAATGAATCTCTGCAGGGAACCGACTGTCTTTAGAAAAGTTTCGATGCAGTTTAATTTCATATTGCTTATTTATAATGCCTGATAATGTAGCATTTATGAGCTGCTTTGTATTCAGCCGTTACTGGGGAAAACGCTATTTTTCTGATGTTCCAAAAGTGCAACCTGCAGGCAAAGAATTAATTTGCATTTTCAATAGGCCCATCTGCGAAAATCAACCTATGTTTTTTACGCAACACTCAGAGTTGTAAATGTGAACCACTGGATTGACAAGAAGCTAATGTGCCTTCCAGAAATAAGACAGTAAGATATATATTTACATGTTTTAAATTAATAAAATATATATGTTTGACTTTTTTCCAGTAGTTTAAAGGCTGATATGTGATGCTTATCATTTTATTATGTTTTTGTGAAAAACTGCATCTGAAATCATGTAATTTTACAGTTTAACATTGCCCTACTCTGCATATATGGTATTAATCTTTTTATTTAGGCTAGTTAAATTCATTTCAGGGCTACCAAAATCTTAAGAGTGTCTGCCCAAAGGGCTACCAGAGACTTCTGTGAGCCCTGTAATGACAGCGAGAGAGAAAAAAAAGTTGTCTAAATCCATGTGTGGTTGACTAAAAAAAAAAAAAAAAGCAAATGAAACAAACTACCATTTTTAAAATAACTGACCCTTTTTTACTTTTTAAATACATTTCTGGTGTTACAGTACACAATTCATCAGTGCACCTTATTCTAAAGATAAGATGTCACCAAGGCTGCATATACAAGTAGTGTTGTTCAAACTATTAATCGCGATTAATCACATTAAAAATAAAATCTTTTATTTATATAATATATGTGTGTGTACTGTGTATATTTATTATGTATATATAAAGACACACACATACAGTATATATTTTGAAAATATTTACATGTATTTACATGTATATTTTAGGGCTGTCAAATGATTAATCGCATACAAAATAAAAGTTTGAGTTTGCCTAATATATGTGTGTATACTGTGTGTAATTATTATGTATATATACATACAAACACATTCATGTATATATTTAAGAAATATTTACAAGTAAATGTATTTATTATAATTTTTATATAATTTATATTATAATTAAATACATATAATTTGTACATAAATAACATATTTCTTTTAAATATATACATACTAATTACACATAGTACACACGCATATGTAGACAAACTCAAACTTTTATTTTGTATGCAATTAATCATGATTAATCGTTTGACAGCCCTAGTATATATTTATAGTCATATCATTTATATTATATATAAATATATTTAATATATAAACATAAAATATTTTTCTTAAATATATACATGCATGTGTGTACATTTATTTATACATAATAAATATACACAGTACATATATTATGTACACAAAAACATTTATTTTGGATAAGATTAATCACGATTAATCGTGGCTCAGCACTAGAAAAAAGGTGAGACAAAGTCAAAGGCAACCAGGTAACGCACAGGGCCCACGACTGATCTAAATTATCCAGATAGAAATTTGTTAACCATTCTCAATCGGAAAGTGTCCAAGCAACATTGCTCAAAAAAAGTTTGTCAAGACTGTCAAAATAAAGTATATAAACTATAGTGCATAGTGTCAGATTACTGTTTTATAGTGCTTTTTTGAGGTTAACAGGCTATTGTATGTTTTCATTAAACATCTTTTGTGAAAGAAATTCTGGTTTTGGATGACATGGGGGTGAGTACATTAAGTCATTAAGTAAGTAGTTAATGTAATGACAATCTCTTCCATGACACCTGACATATTTTGCTCTGCATCATGAACAACCCTGCCTGGATAAGACAGACGCGTGTCATGCGCTCAGGATGAGCTGTGAATGAAATTCAAAGAGCAGTTTCAGAGTGTGTGAAGGGCTAAACATAGATGTGACTGCTCTTGAGTGAACAGCTCCTCCTGGGCCTGTAATGACCATGTGCTGACACTACAGAAGAGAGAAAGACACACTCTGGAGGGTAATTTGACGGTAAACGGCAGTGCTGTTTCTGGGCCGTAATTCCAGAGGAGAACAAGTGAGTCACATCCCAGTGGGGGGAAATTGCTAGCCACTGTGTTTTTTGAGGAACGGGGTGGGGAGCCATGTACGGAGATTCAGTTCACCTTGACCCAGCAGATGCATTTGGGTTCTAAGGGGCCATGTGTCTAATAATGCTTTTATTTATTTATGGTTACAAAACTATTTTTGACGTAAGATTTAATGACGAAACCTACCCTTACCAAAAAGTTCTGTAGTGTCAGATATGAACCATGGAACTATGAGGAACTTCAGAAAATGCCACAGTACTACTACATGCAAGTACAACACATAAGCAGGCACTTAAAGGGTCATGAAACCCCCCTGTTTAAGCACTGGTTAGTTCTCACCACAGTTTTGAAAAATGCTGCAAAAGTGGGCGTGGTGCGCTGCGGAGCAGAGGGGGAAGAGGGGAGAGAGTGAACTTCAGGTTCAGATTGTTTAGACAGTTTCATTTCGCTCCTGTTTAGTTAACAACACAAATAAATGCACAGGCATTTGCACTCTGCATCGGAAAAACATATATATGAACGCGCTGTTGCACCTTTATTAACTTTTAAGGCTTATTTTGCTGCGTTTATAATCCTTTAGATGGGTTGCGTCAAGGAGCTGTAAAAAAAACGCTATTACACTCACTAACGTTATATGAATGAATCACGTTTGTGCCGAACAAAGCAATTTCTCTCGATCCATGAACGTTTCTCTCAGTTAATAAACGCAATCTCACAGCCCAAAGCGTCTGTCATAGCAAATCAACACAGGCTGTCGTGAATACAGGATAAGAAAAGCCGCCTCATGAATAATTATGAGACACCAGCGCGTCATCGATGTACTATAGTCCGTTGCCACGTCACAAAACTGTGACGTCAGCTCAATGTAGATTTTAATCCCCGGAAGATGAAAACAGCGCTAAAAAGCTCAAAATTAACCAGTTTTCTCCAACAATTAAAATTAACAGATGCTAACATTGTCATCTATGATGTGCAACACAAACACCTCTGCTGAAATCTCAGAAAAAGTAGTCCAGGGTTTCATGAACCTTTAAAAGCACTGACAGTGTACTTGTCACAATCTCTAGCAGGAGTGCCCATGAGTACTGAATGAATGTTGGTTAGCTTTTCTGTGTTCCTAGTTTTCCTGCTTTCGCGTTTTTGACCCTCGACTGTTACCTTGTTTTTGTGATTGTTTGCTGCCTGCCCTGACCCTTGCCTGTTTATTGGATTACTCTTTTGCCTTGCCTCTGCCATTGCTGTTTGCTGGTGTTTTGACCCTGACTGTTTTGGAATATGTTCTGGAATAAAGCCATTTGGATCCCCCAACTGGGAGTTGTCACGACTCCCACGTTATCTTAATGTGTGCTCTGTTGCACTACTCCTCGAACTCAAACTGCTTATTATTAACTTTATAATGGATATTTAGTATATTCAGTATAAAGCTGCTCTGTGTGTGTTTTTTTTTCACAGTTTAATGTACTCAGATAAACATCAGTAAGCAATTCCTACAGTATGTTGATTCCCCCAAAATTATAAACACTGTCTCTGCGGCGCTATCAAAACATTGTTTACTCAAAAGATGTGTTTGTTTGTCTACAGAGTGCTGAAGGAATGAGTCCTAATACCTGGAAATAAGTTTGCACATCCAGTTGCATCATCCCAAATTCAGTGAGATTTTAGAATGGGGTTAAATGCATGAAATAAGGTCTGTGGTGAAGATAAGCTCAAGATGTTTCCATGTTTTATTTTACGACATCAATAATACTCCAGTCATGATCTTTTAAAGCTTTTGTTTGTTTTGCCGGTTGCTAACAATTGCTAAATAGGACTACAGAAGCTCTCAACACAGTGAACAGGAAAAGTCACATGCTCACTAGTCTATTTTTACAGCCTCAATACACACACTCTTGTAATAACTCAAACTTTCCAACTTAAGGTGTTATTGGACGCTTAGTGCTGGTGACATTCAAGTCATGTGACTGTGTTGTAGTTTAGAGCCTAATTTGAGCTTTTTACTTCTGACAATTGTATTTACGCTTCAAAATTCATAAGCTGTGTTAATGTGAAAATGATCTTAATGAATAAAAGTGTAAGAATCATAAACTTTTTTCAGGTCACAGCGCTTGTTTTTTTTCACAATTATCCAAAATTCAATGGAAAATGCTTCTGGCTTTCTGTTGAAAGAGTAGTGCTAACTTACAGGTTGGCCTAAGAAAATACGTCATCTCTCCAGGACAATCTCTCTGACAAATTCCGAGTATAAGTCACCAAACTTGGCCACATGTCACATCCTTCCTTTTTTCCCCATTTCCATTAATAATAATCTTCTTAGACAAGAACAATTAATGGATTGCAACAGTTTCACTTTATGTAAAAACACGATGCTTGCAACATAATTTGTGGTAGTCTTTTGTCAAAATTTCCAAAATTTGAATGTATGCAGCCATTCAACACAAAGCCTTGTGAAGCAAAATGCCATCGACTCAGCATGATGCCACGTTTGATGCACAAACCTCATGGTGTATGTAAGGAGAATTTCTGCACTAACTTGACTTGACTGAATAAATCCTTGACTGTAATGACAGCATGACACCTTATTTCTTCATCTGCTCCTCCATCAGCCCAGGTGTGCTTGGATTGGTCAGAGCGTTTGAAGGACCACTGTAAAATGAAGTGAGGTGGCGTGGAATTGAGTGTGACAGGAGGTTGACAGGGCGGGATAATCGATAAGAGAGGACTGATGTCCCTCTGTCAAACGCAGCAGCTCGATGTTTGATTATCTGACACGTAAGAGGCAGGACAGGCATGTATCAACATAGAAGCCACATGGTTGCACCTGCATGACAAAACATGACCGCCAGGCTCTGATTCACAGGGACAGGTAAAGACGTTGCCGTTTATATTTAGCTTCCCTCAGCAACAATTAATGATGTAGGCCACGAAAGTACAGTATCTAAGTAACTGTACTAACATTATTGACTTGACTATAAACAATGTGATGTTGTCTGTCATTACATCTGTTATTGTCTGATATTTTTACACAATGGTTTTTGACCATCAGACTCTCTACTTTGGGCCTGTGGTGGGAAAATGAGTTCACTAGTAAGTTTTTCAAACAACATAAAAGTATTTTTTTTCCTGAGAATGGGCCAGGAAAATCCCACATCTAATTATGCAATGTGCAGTAAACATTACATATCACAGAATTAATACAAAGAGAAACTCTTTATGGAGAGCAAACTTAAAGTGAATGCGTGTGGGTGAGAGCACGTCCCAGATGACCACATTAATCGTGACAACAGAATGTTTAAAAAGATTAGACTGAATAAATCCTCTAGTGTTCTCTTTTCATTTCATTACTCATCTGCATGGTCATTCCCTCTCTAATTGACTCATTCTGTCGTGTCACATTAGGATGGAGTGGGTGGGCTGTATTTCCACATGTGAGTGCTCTTTCCCTCTCTCTTGTGGGCAATAAACATTAAACATTTTAATGCATTGTAAGTAAACCTTTCCCTGACCTATTTTCTGTCCACAGCCAGAGCTGGAGGGTCTCCTCACATATTACGCACTCACACACACTGACGTGACACCAGTGGTCCTGCAAATTAAACAGAAGCAGGCCTGCTGCCTATTACATAATACTACATAACCTGACACTTATTATTTCATAAACAGATCACAGATCAGGATTATCAGAGATAACTGCAAATACTGTATACTTTACTTTCCAGATAATATCTATCTGAATATAGCTATAATTTCAGTTTTGGTTCTTGCTGATATTAGTACCTAATTATTAGAGAACCAAAAGAACATGAATCTTATTAGTTTAATAAATTGTTTAGTGATCAGATTTCCTTTAGTGATTTTTATGGTTAATTATGTCTGTTAAAATGTACTGCATGAGCTTTTGTTAGTATCACTGTTCCATTTTGTTTCATCTTTTGTTTAATGGCAGAGTACACATTTAGAGCTGCTCCAGTGCAGTAGTATTGTTATCACATGATGTTTTCTTGTAATGATACCATTCGTTTTACAGAAAGCATATAACAGTTAATGTTTTTACTTGTATATGTGATTTGGTTTTAATCCAAATTAAGTGTGTGCTGTAGTGAAGTGCATGCAACAGAAGCACTCTCTTTATTCAAACTATATATAAATCCAAGGTTCTGTCATTAAACTCTAAATGGTGCAGACCGATAGATTCTAATGCAGTCTGATACAATCATGTGATTATTCACATGGCACAGCTGATTGGTTCTCTTTCACTTCAGCGGACAATGAGCTTGCTGCTTAACATTTAAATATTTGGCTAGAGCTTGCTGTAGCAGTTGTAGCATGGTTCAAAAACCCTTCACCTTCCCCAGCTCCACCTGTATAGATCTGCTACAGGGTAATGTCATGTAAATTAAAAATTAGGGTTATTTTATACATGGTATACCTGTATGTGCAGCAGCAGTATTTTCTACATGTTCACAGCCAGTGAGACAGTTGACCCACCCCCTGTATCTTGGCAACTGTACATTTTTACTGTCATGTGACCATGTATTGTGGAATCCAGGTCTAAAAATATTTATGATGCATATTAGGTGATTTAACAAAATATAAATCTATGCAAATCATTTAGCTAAATATATAGCTTTTTTTAAATTATTACTGTAGTTTATTTTGTAATTTATTTGATAGGGACAGTGTACAAGCGCACCAAATCCTTTTCTGATAACTAGAAGATGCTTTTTATCACATCATAATCAAACATATCTTTCCACTTGTAGTCCCTAAAGGTCTATTCGACATTGCAGAAAAGGTACCGTGCCAAGAATCTTCTGATTAAAATATTTATTAGTTTGAGTAACATTTATTACTTAATTCTGATTCAGTTTTTATTTAATTTTACTCAATAAACACTAGGTTTAGTCTGTTTTAAAACACATTGGTGTTCAAGACATTCTTTCAGAAATGCAAACAATTAAAGACTGAAGATTAAACTTCATTTGACTGGTTTTGATTTAAGTTAGCTTTAAGAAAAGAGGTAAATTGATTCACATGGGCTTGAATCAGATTCAGTTTGATGGTCAATTTTCATCCAGATGGTGCATCTTATCCCCCGGACTCGGGTCAACTTACCCCTAACCTGAGGCAAATTGAGCCACAGGAACACTTTTTTTATAAGAAGCCATATTTTTAGAATCCTTTGTCATAGATACATTCTGATAATTTAAAATAATTGAAAACATTCTAAAATTACTTTTAATGTACTTTTACCTCATTTCCCTTATTCTGAGGACCAAGTAAAAAATGTCTCACCTAACCCCGCTTTCCCCTACTTGCTCTGCCACACATAAAACATACATTTCTACTATACACAAACAACCAGTTTAACTGTGAACTTTTTGTGAGAAAGGGATGTGCGATTGAAACATTGGCACATATGTGCCGTTGTGTGCTCTATCAGCGTGCTTTGTTTAACAACTCACACACAAGAGCTATAAAACATAAATATTGAATTTACATTTAATATTATATTAATAATATAAATATACATCCTTAGTTACTGTTAATCTTGGATATCTCCATTCTGTTCTTTGTTTGTTCTGCTGTTTGTTCAGCATTTCTTTCTGTGAACACAAACTCTGTACACATGCTGCATGGTATTGGTTTTTGGTATCAAAGCATTTTATGAATGAGAATGAGTACATGAGCACAGTATTGGGCCAGATACAGATACAAGTAAAGTTGAAACCCTTAATTTTAAGTGAATATTAACATTCCACAGAATGCACATTTTTATATAGGCTAAGTTATTATACTTCGCTGGTACAGTATGCATATTGTGCACACACAGAATGCACTCTGGGTTCATGTAATTAAAGGAAGATATGTAGTTTATGAGTGAATGATATGAGTCTGGAGTGCAGGCCTTTCACTGGACTTGGGTGGTCTTATCGGTATACTACGTAGGGTATTTTATTTATTATGCTCATACATATAATATCATTTATAACGTCATTCTACCCTTTGAAACATCCATACCTGGCATGAACACATAAATGAATTAAATAAAACAGAAATAATTCATCTTTATGACTATTCATTGCCAGCACAATTGTATAAAGGTGGCAGGCATGAAGAGACAGAAGGGATTTTTCATAGGGAGTGTATTCTTCCTCTTGCATAAGTTGCCCACGCCTTTCTATTCCTCCATCGCTCTGCCCTAGTGAATACCCACCAGGTGGCACAGCACACTAGATCATTATGTGTCTGAGCCACCCATACCCACCCCACCACCCCCTCTCTGAGCTTAGCCGCAAAAATCACTCGTAACATATCCAGATGCTGGCGGCTGGGATAGAGGATCAGTCTTGTGCTGAGGCCACACTTAATACACACTGAAGCTTTATTACAGAGGACTAACACACACACTAACACACACTGCCAGATTACAGCTATACACACAACTCCACCACAGGAGATGACAGCTTTATATATTCCACATACTGCCACAGCATAAGTGTTTTTGTGAGTTTGTTTTCTGTGGTTGTGACTTGCTAAGGTTTTCTGGCAAGTTGCCAATGTGGTGCTTTAGTTTTAGTTGTTGCATACAAGTTTGTCAGGTAAAACAGCTCAACCCCAAGTTTTTGGGTCACTAACCTTAACTATCAGCAGTAGTAATAGTGATGCATTCCATAGCAATCATTACTAATAATAACTACATATGCTGATCCTAAGGGAGACAAATTGATTGATAGTTGAAGGCAAACTGTGTGTATGTACAGAGCCCTCCACTTGGTAAATATGAGCAAAGGTGGCTGTGAAAATAAATCTGCATTGTTTATCCTTTTAATCTTTCATTTAAAAAAATCATAAAATTCTAATTCTATCATTGAAGTAAAACAATGGAAAGCAGTGGGAAAATCTCATTATGAAATAAATGTTTTTCTCTAAATTATTGGCACCCAATTATTGCCACGTCCTTTATTCAAGATAACAGCTCTGAGTTTTCTCCTTAAATGCCTGAAGAGTTTGGATAACACCTGACAAGAGATCAGAGACCATTCCTTCATACAGAAACTCTTCAGATCCTTCAGTTTCCCAGCTCCATGCTTCTCTTCAGTTCACCTCACGCATTTTCTATAGGGTTTAGGTCAGGCAACTGGGGCCACCATGGCAGAAGTATCATTTTATGCTCAGTGACACATTTTTGTGTTGATTTTGATGTTTGATTTGGATCATTGTCCTGATTGAAGATTCAAACCACAGCTCATTATAGGACTTCTAACAGATGCAGTCAGATTTAGATTTTTTATCTGTTGGTATTTGCTAGAATCCATGATGCCATGTCTCTGAACAAGATGTCCAGGACCTCTGGCAGGAAAATAAGCCCACAACATTAAAGATCCAGCAGTATATTTAACCGTGGGCATGGGGTAGTTTTTGTACCAAACCCATCTGGTGAGTTCGCTGCCAGAAAGCTCTTTTTTTCGTGTTATCTGACCACAGAAGCCAGTCCCATTTGAAGTCGTGTCTGACAACCGAATATGCTGGAGTTTTTGGATGAGCAAGGAGGATTTTTCTTAAAACCCTCCTGAACAACATGTGGTTCGATTTTTTTTTTTTTAGTCTTTTGACCCCAAGACTCAACTAACCTCTGCAATTCTCCAGCTGTGATTCTTGGAGAGTCTTTGGACACCTAAACTCTTATTCTCACCATGCATTAGGACAATATAGACATACATCATTTTCCAGGCAGATCTGTAACATCTTTAGTTGATTGGAATTCTTAATTATTGTCCTAATGATGGAAATTAGGGTTTTCAGTGCTTCAGCTCTTTTCTTACAGCCACTTTCTATTTTGTGAAGCTCAACAATCTTGTTCTGCACATCAGAACTATATTATTTGGTTTTATTCCTTGTGATGGATGTTTAAGGGGAATTTGACCTTTGTGCTCATCATATTTATAAGCCTGTAAAACAGGAAGTCATGGCTGGACAATATCATACTCCTAGTCATTCTAGTGTGCTAAATAAATGCAAATATGAATGGGAATATACTTCAGAGATATTTTATTCATTATCATTTCTAAGGGTGCCAATAATTGTGCCCACCATGCATTGGAGAAAAACATTTATTTCATAATGTAAGTTTCCCCCCACTTTTAATTGTTTCACTTCAATGAAAGGTTAGCATTTTGTGAATTTTTAGAATGTAAGATCAAAAAGATAAACAAAGCAGATTTATTTCCTTAGCCGTCTTTGTTCATATTTATCAAGGGTGCCAATATTAGTGGAGGGCACTGAAAGTGTGTGAGAGAGATAAAAAGTAGCTGTTCTTGTCACTTCCTTCGATATCCTTCAGCAAGAGCCCACATTTACTGTTCTTAGCATGCTATTAGGAAGAGAACAGCATGCTGGCTGCCTGTGGACACGATTGGGGATTTTTAGCTCCCAATTCAGTATCCCTCTTAGTTCCTGTCAGAAAAGAAAAGAAGAACCAGAAGTAAAAAAAAAAAATCTTCCTTTTATTTCCTCTCTTGTCAAAAGAAGAATCACAAATTCCCAAATGTTCATGAGTGATACAGAACTGTAAATATTTTAAATAAATATTTTTGTAAAATGGCCACAAAATCGTACATGGACTAGGTTAAGACATTAACAAGGTATACCTGTTCATTTAAAAACCCACTAGTACTCAATTTCATCACTGTGCAATAAATATCACTAATTAAATTAGGTCTACGTTGGCTGAAAGAGCTCAGTGTACTGCAACAGTTCAACGATACACAGAAACATTCTGCAAATACTCACGATCCAATAAAATACAAAAACACTCTGCAAATACTCACAACACAATGAAATACAGAAACATGCTGCAAATACTCACAGCACAACAAAATACAGAAACACGCTGCAAATACTCACAGTACAACAAAATACAAAAAAAGCTGCAAATAAAAATACAGAAATGTGCTACAAATACAGCGCAAAACAAATACAGAAACAATACAATGCAAATACTCACAATACAATGAAATACAGAAACGCGCTGAACGTACTCACAATGCAATGAAATACAGAAGCATACTGTAAATACTTACAGCGCAACCAACTACAGAAAAGCGATGCAAATACTCACAGTTCAACCGAATACAGAAGCACTCTGCAAATATTGGCAGCACAACCAAATATAGAAATGTTCTGCAAATACTTACAGCGCAACCAAATACAGAAACAAGCTGGAAATACTCACAGCGCAATCAAATACATAAATGTGCAGGAAATACTCACAACGCAACCAACTACAGAAACGCGCTGAACATACTCACAATGCAATGAAATACAGAAACATACTGCAAATAAGAAAAAGAAAACAAATAGGATGTCACTTTTTGCCATTCGAGTTTCCTTTCTGTCACAAAAATGAACTGAAACTCAGTATATATAGGCTGCGTTATCTGTTAACTAAATCAAATATATTTTAAGTATTTATTCCTTGTATGCATATATGTACTGCAGATTATATATATATATATATATATATAACATTATAATTTGATATAATATTTAATATTTTCACATCTAGGTGGGAAAAAAATGTAATTTGTACTACTGTCTGTTTAAAATAAATTAAAAGAAACTTAGCATAGCAAGCATAGTAGATTTGTTGTTGTTTTCCTGTTGTACTGAAATCACACCGAACCGTGACATCTGTGTACCGTTCCACCCCTAATAAATATGCTGCAAATACTCACAGCGCAATGGAATACACAAACATGCTGCAAATACAGCACAACCACACACAGAAACATGCTGCAGATACTCACAGTGCAACGGAATACAGAAACATCCTGCAAATACAGCACAACCAAACACAGAAACATGCTGCAAATACTCACGAAACGTGACATGTTTGAGTATTTGCAGCACATGTTTCTGATGAAGATGTTTTCTTAATTTGCATGTTTTCTTTAGTTGCAGTGTGTTTAGCTCTCTCAGACACCTTGGAGGCCTCACTACTACAGCAGCAGATCAGATCCATCCTGTGTGATGAACAACCTTCTTGTGGTACTCTAACAGGAAGTTGTTAGGAAGACAGAAGCTGGAGAGGTCATACAAAAATGCAAAAGCTCTGAATCTTGCAGTCTTGCAAATGCAATAGCTCTGGGGCTCCATGACGTCAAGTGTTCACAAAACAGCAAAACACAACCCAGTCAATGATAGGATCAGGCTTTCCAAATAGAACAAGAACACAGATGTCAACACAGATCAAGAGACCAATGTCTAGACATAGGCAATCTTTTTAGCTGGAGATGCATTGACATTGTTTTCTGAATACCAGTGTTTGTGGTATAAACATTAGTTTTTAATCAGTTAAAATTCCTAAAAATTGCACATGCCAACACTACACTACTAGAGGAGAGTGAACTTGATTAATACCAACAATTGTTCCTCTGCTTGCTTGGTATACTTGGACTGTGGGCTTGTGTTTTGTTCTCTGCTTTGTGAACAGCAGTTCTGAGTATATATTATGTCACTAAATGTGCAGTGTTAAGCTTGACGTGCCACCAAACCTAACACTGTCGTCTGCTGCTGGTGTTTCATTGTGTAGCAGCATCAGGGAATGAACTTTCCATTGGACCAACACAATAAGGATGGCATGCTGGCCCAAGGACAGTGTAAGAGTTTAGTCAGTTGACGGAGCTCTCACACACACTTTTTTAGGTCAGTGCTGCACTGCCACTCAGAATCTTGTAATACATTTACTGAACATGTATAGTACATAAATGTTTATGCCTTTTAAACATTTAAGCATTGTTGTTGGAAAATCTGGCAATTTGTCACCAAGATAATGCTATCTAGCTGGCTAACGTAGAAGAGGTTTTTGTGTTGATGTGTTGATAACTACACACCTATTAGGAATGTTCTTTACTGTATCATTATTTTATAGCAAAATTGTGCTGTGACCCAAAGAAAAAATCCCTGCTGTTGAGCTCTGTGTATCTGCATTCATAATCTTTGGCACTTTACAAATTCTGGCTCATTAGAAGATTGGTTAGTACACCACTTCCGAAAAAGGCCAACATTAAGTCAAGCCAGGAGTCTGCTAAAAGCCATGTGACAAATCTCAAACCTTCTGGAAGAACCTGTGTGGTCTTAATAAGACAAAAATTGAGTTTTCTGGCCGGACAGCAAATTGCTATTTTGGCATATTCCAAATGCAGCCTAACTTCATGGTGCACCTTCAAGATTTTCCTACAGATCTTTAAGAACTCGTAACAGAATAGGTTTGTTAAAATGTAATCAGAAATTATGAATCAGGTAAAAAATGCAAAATCTCTAAGTGTCAGAGACAAACAGAAGCAAAAAGCTACAAGAAAGCTTGTATACTGTGAACACAGAGTGGCACTCGTCATACAGCCCTTATAAATATTAAAATATTGTATATTAAAATATTAAACAATTCCTAAATATATATGTCCAACATGGAGATTTACTACAATCCCTTTTCTAACTCTCTAGCTCACAGTCCTGATGAAACCCCCAAGGCTTTAATCAGAGCAAAGATGAACAGTGCTGCCACTGACTCCATCTTCTTCAACCTGATTTTACCACACCAGGGGTCTAACACCTTTACATCTGACCCACTTACAGACAAACCACCACAGACCACCTGAAAAACCCCTTACACATCTCTCATTTCCTCTGCAATGAAGTACTGCAGAGGGACTTATATCACCGTCAAACAGAATCAGTAGATCTCTATTGCTAAAACCATTTCATGCATTTCTATTGACCACTTCTAACTCAGTCTGGTCAAATCAACAGATTTCACCAAATAAACCTGACACTAAGAATACAGCAAGGCAACATATATAAGAAGTGTTAACCTCTTTTACACCTCTATTAACTGAAAGAGATGTCAATCACACTGTAATAGCCAGTACAAAAGTGCACATACTATAAGCTTGTTCAACAATGTTATAGTGCTCATACAGTAGATGTTTTTTACTCTCTTTACTCTCTACTTTTAATGAAATATCTAGTGAGTAGCACCACTTACTGGACATATCACTTTGAAAGCATTGCCAAATATGCAAGAATCAGCATAATATCTGCGGAGAACTGAGAGAACGTAATAAGCATGTGCAATTTTAACTGGAACAGATAAACATTAATTTGACAATGTTTTTATCACATTGGTTGTTGTATGTATCATGACCGTTTAGAAATGAAATATCCATAAAAGACCTAAAAGGTTAATCGCATTTGAAAATAAAGTACCTCCAACACTAAACCCTACCCTAAACCTAAATGATAGTATTAACAAAAGCAAATGCAAAAATAAAAGAAAAACACATTTGCTCAAGCAAACATTCCATTTTAGCTTGCTTATATATATATATATATATATATATACATTTTTTTTTCTTCATATGTGTTTCATGGGACCTAAATACCAGGTGAGCTACAGAGCAAGTTTACTACATTAGAAAAGCCATACAGATGGAGCTGTTTATGTGATGCACATGTATTAGTTTTTACTAAAACAATGTAAAAACGGCACAATAGCAAAAGTGGTTTGAGGTCATAACATAGTACCATGCACAAATATTAATAATTATTAATTTGATAATCTGCCCCGTAATCATAGTCTGTGTGAAAAGGAATAAAAGCTGTTATCTGGAAACTTCACTTTACTGGAAGCAGTTAAATATAAAAGTATGTATTAGATTCTAGCATCCCCACAATTTTACATAGGACAAGCAATTTGTAAAAATGACTAAACATTTCCTTTATTGGTATAGCTAATAGTTGAGCAAATGACTAAATCATTCCGTAAGAAGCATGGGCTGCTGTCTGTAATATGTCAATCATCCAGGTCAGAGTCAGAAAAACACATTAAATCATAAGTAATAAGCCAAGTAATAATAATAAGTAATCAGACCTATTTCTCCATACATTTATGAAGACATTTAACCTCAACACACACTGTGACATCATGGCAGTCATGATGGCTGTGGGAACCGCCTTGCTTGTTATTAAACACCGCCTGACAATGATCAGCTATGTGCAGTGTTTTTTTCAATGGGCCATTATAGTTGAGTTTGTTTTGCTAAGTGAATCAGAGATGTGACACACACAGGTCAACTAGCACTTTCTATGAGCCATGAGTGCGAGTGCTGTGAGAGGAACTCTACAGCATAATAGAGCTTGAGTTATCCAGACACATTAACCTTAAACACACGCTATTAGAGATGCTGTCCTACATCTGCCGTACAACACAGAAACACTGCATTACACATTCAATCACTCTCGACTCTCCTACACAAAAATAACTTTTTCTGACCATTGCGCGACAATACTGCCCTGCCAACACTCCGAGCTGACTAGAACCAGTCCTCATGGACAGAAAACAGCCGTTAACTTAGTGTGCTGGGTGGACAGTGGGAGGAGAGAACAGGCAAAGTGGCCAAAATCTCAGCAAAAACATGGCAGCCATCTTGGAAATTATTCATAATTTCCAGTCTTTCTGAATGGAGACAGACTAAAATCTTTTCCATTCAACTTTACACTGACCACATCTGTAAGGCTTTAAAAAGGACAGGCCTTGAGAAAAAGTACACTTCAGCATACTTTTAAAATGAATGCTTCTTATGGAAATAATTTACTTTAAAAGACTATATCTAAGTGTGAAATGAATGTAAAGCAATTCAGACATTTAAATGCATGTTATTTACAATTGAATGAAAATGCATCATAGTTTTAATTACTATAAAATGCAATCAGTTGAACTTAAGAGTGCCACACACTTGTGTCATTTCATAATTCCAATGTACTAACAAATGTACTGACATGTAAGAAACAGTCATGACAGTGTATTCTGTAATATTAAAAAATGGCCGTTATTTAAATATTATTATATTATCTGCAAGTACAGTTTTATAAAAAAAACAGTTTTACATTTTGAAGTACAGTACACTATAATGCACATTCAATACAAGAAAGCACACTTATTTTTCACAAGGGGAAAATGTGCATGTTAAAGAGGACTCACAGAGCCAGTGATACAAGAACTGATGAGTTCTGGCCACACAAGTGCCAGTGACTGCTGGCAAGAAAAAGTTGAGCAGAACTTTATGCAAATGAGAAGTAAAACAATGTAGCAACAGGAGTGATACAGTTGGACACCACAGCAGAGTAAGACTAAAAACCAACTAGAATACACTAAACAAATAGCTCAGAGGTTCTGTGATCCCCAGTCATTTAATCGCTGTCAGTGTCAGCGCAGCTTATAATGGCTGTTGTAAAATAACAGGTAATGCTTTTGCCAATAGCTTGTTAATGGTTATCTTGTGTTTAAAAGTGGTCTGGCTGCTTTATATACTGTCCTGTCTGTGATGGCTCTCAGCAGCGAGGGGTCAGAGTGGTTCGGCAGATAAGAGGCTTGTCTGCAGTTGCTGAAGGCTGTACGATACTATGATGCAAAATCAAAAACACATTTAAAATCAGTGTTTGAGGAAACACATTACAAGTAACGTGAGTTATGTAATCAGATTACTTTTTTCAAGCAACTAATAAAAATAGGCATTTTTTTTTATTCACAATACATTTTGCTTTGACATTTTCACTGACATCTGTCCTGTCCTGTGTTGAGAGAAAGTGGGAGTGAGGTGCAGAGGCACTTCTCTCAGCCTGAGGCTTATTAATTTTACTTTTGGTGTGAAAGGACCCTTACAGTTGCCAAAAATACAACTTTTGTTTTTTATGTTTTTTTTTTTTGTTATTACAAATAAATAAGCAAGCCCAGCCCAGATGACAAAAAGTAACATAAAGTTATGTAATGCATTACTTTTTATAAAAAGTAATTAAGTAACGCAATTAGTTATTTTTTGTGGAGTAACACAATATTGCAATGCATTGCTTCTATAAGTAAATTTCCACAACATTGTGGATACTTACAAGGTGTTCAATCATTTTTCAGCACGACACCCCTGTGCTTAGGGCTGTCTGTATATACCACAGCATGTATATATCACACAGTAACAGAAATGTGTCAATCAGTACAGTTTTTGCTATTTAATTTATACCATGTTAAGTATATTTGTCCAACTCATCAGAGGACAGGACTATTTACACTTAATAGTGATGAAGAAATAGAGCGAGTCACGTCCTTAACAAGACAAAGGAGGGGTGTTATTATGCACAAAGTGGAGTTCAGATGTTTGTAGTTGTCAGACAACATCACACCTTGAAGCACTAACAGAGATTTGAAATGATGTGCTGTCAAAGTGTGCTTAAAGTATATCAGCTACTTTGCAACAGCTTTAAATATGGCGCATCCAATCACAATTCACAGTTTAATCTGTCTTATCATAACTCCTGTTACATAACGCAAAGCTGTGTGCATATGCCAGACTTATTCATATGCCAGACTTAATCATTTGTCTTATTCACTTATTCTTTTATTTTTCATCAAATAGCTTCAATTGTTTTTTTTAGTTTTCAGTGTTTCAATTTTAATAATTTTAATTTAATTTAAACCTTTTAAATGGAAAAATGAAAAAAAAAGAAAGGATTTGTTCAAATTTCATGACTACAATTTTAAAAGATTAATTAAATTAAGTTTTACGCATTCATTGGACTACTATTTTTGATAACACATTTGTATTAAATCATAAAGCAAAGAAACATCTATTAGCCAGGGTTTGGTTTATTCTTGGCTTGGTGTGAGTGTGTGGTTCAGAGTTGGCTCAGGCCATGCGCTATCTCGTCTGTGTGAGGTGTTGTATGTGTGGAGCATGGTTTTTGGATCATGGCTCTCCTGTCTAGTTCGGTTTCGGTTCAGCATCGGGGTTCAAGCATCCAAGCTCCATGTTTTGTCTTTCGTTACGGGAGCACAAGTGGGTGTTCACAACTGGCTTGTGTTTTTATTGACCAGTTGTTCTTGCGTTGTCATGTTTTGGGTAGCATGTGGGTTGTGTGAATTTTCATGGTCACTTGTTTTCAGTGAACACATGGTTCAAAGGGGTTCTCATTGGCCGTGTGTTCTTGTTTCATCATGTCTTGTGTAAACACATGGCTTGTTGTGTTTATATCTACATGCCATTTCCTCCATTTATTATCTTAACTGCTCTCCATCATTACCTCCCTAATTTCCCTCCATATTTAGTCTCATGTTCTCTGTCCTCTGCCAGATTGTCATCTAATGTTCTTGCGGTCCTGTGGGTTCACAGTTGTTTTGCCTACTGTGCCCTCTACAGTGTAGTTTTTTTTCATCTGTACTATGTGTGATATAAGATTTTGGTCATACCAATTCTAAGTGGGTTTGTCAAAACATTGATACAGAGCTGAGAAGGCTGGTCTGTATGTGTGTCTGGCCTCAGTCTGGACCCACCTCTGGCTCGGTTAATTGGTGTCTGTGAACTGAACGCCCATAGGAATGCTGCTAATAAGACATTTCCTCTGCTGTCACAGGCACATCCAGGGTTTCTCGCAATGACGACATAAAGCCAAGTAGTACACAATCTGTGTCTTGAGGTAGAGCTGCACATTTCACTCAGCTCATCTTGATATTTTCTCTGTTTTCTTTTTTTTTCACGTTCCTGCTTTTTATTCTCATTAAAGCATGCTACGATTTGCACTCCCACTCATCTAATAACACATTAGTGCTGATTTACTTTGTCTTTTTTTGGTTGTATTGTTTGTCAGTGTGTGGTCTATCTTTTTATCCACCCATTCTTCCTCTCTTGCAAATTGCAATCTCAAATTTTCCTTTTTGATATTTTCTGCCTCCACCCACACTCTTTCCTTTGCTACTCTGTTTTCTGTCTCATTCTCTCTTTCTCTCAACAGTAGGTTTTATGAAGCTGATAATGTAGACAGCTAATTTAGTCTAATTTAACCAGACTTTTGAGTATAATCATAATGTTTGATCAACTTTACATGGTCAGCTTATTCTGGCCATTCTTTGTAACAAAGTAACCAACATTTGTTTTTATATATGTGACATTTAAGGGCATGCAAATCTGAAACTGTATATAACCCGACACAAGGATGGCAATTTTTCTGACTCCTCAATGCTTTGTGATGTGACGCAATTGGTCAGTTAGTTCAAATATGGCGAACTGATTTAAACTTAGTTCATTTAATTTAATATTTGTATACAGGCATTTTTGGAGTTTAGAGCCAATATGGCAGGTTCACTTGGTGCAAAGTAACAGAAACAAGGCAAATGCATGGCTCCAGGCTAACAAATGAAACCCATGCTGGCACTGGTGCCACCTAGATCTACAAACTGTGGTATATTGCATCTTTTGCTCAACTGAAATGCATATTTCACAGTAAAATCTTGATTTTGAGAGATGGAGATGCAGATTAAAGGAATGGCTCACCCAACATGCTTAGTTACTAACATTCCTCAAAATATCTTCTTTTGTGTTCAACAGAAGTCAAGATACTAATACAGATTTGAAACAACTGAGGGTGAGTAAATGATGACAGAATTTTCATTTTTGGGTGAATTTTCCCATTAACTTATGTCGACAAAGTTAAATAATTCTGATAGTGTACACTGAAATAAATTTTTAGGCCTAAATTTAAGATATATTTATTTAAATCACAATTAAAATTTCCATCAACTTGGATTCCATACTAATTAACTGAATGTTTAAATATGCAATATATTTACCATCAATAAATTAAATTGTTTTCAGTCTCTCACTACATCTTAACTAATTAAATATTGCTTGTTCAACAAGCCATATTTTGTTTATAAAGACATATTTTAGGTCTGAATAAATTTAAATGTTTCACAATGAACAGATTTATGCTGAGTCTAAGGAATTTGAATATATGGATTTGAGTGCAGAAATCTTACCTGTTTCTAGGGGTTTCATTTATGTATGACTGACAAATATGCATCGCATTAAGTTTATTATGTTAATACTCTGTAATCCAAAAGGATGCAAATTTTATATGCAATCCAAATACATAAATCTTACATTTAGGCCTGCATTTGACACTACCTCCATGCTAAAAAGTAAGACCATGATTAGATCCTTTACACAGTCACTCTTGTCTATTGATTTTGTAAATCCAGGGTTTAGAATCTGGCATACCGTTCTTCTCCATTTACCGAAAGAACAAATCTTACAAACAGCCCAGCATCTTCATGTACCTAAAACCCGAGCTTCTGTGATGAATTCACATTTATCTCCATCAGCGCTAAACCTGTAAAACACCTGCAGCTGGTTACAGTGTTGCAACATGTTATTTTCCATGTTATTGTGTCTTAATAATTGGGTCCTATGATTCTACTGGCTGGTTTCAGATTTTCTCTTCACACCGAAACATTATAATTATGGGCTTAATATAATAACTGGCCGCAGACCAGAGAGAAACCCCATGACACATTTGTTAGTATTACAGGAGACTCCTGTAATATAATATATTATGAGCGTGGATGAAGCAGTCCATATGGTGCCGCCCACACGTTGCAGGGTCTCACGGCAGCACCCAGTGCTCTAATTGGTATTTGCGGAGGCCGAATGGAGGCCCATTTGTTGTGCTGTCCTATTAACCGAGCCGAGAACAGCCTGCGTGAACTAGCTGGGAGGAGCGCTGGGGCAAACCTCCACCAAATGATGGATAGCATTCTATTCCTGCATGGAGGAAACTAAACCTTCCTTCAACCAAATATCAAGTGGATAAATGCAAATAACAGCTACAAACCAGCTCACATAATAAACACACAGAAGAAATAACCACAAAGCTAAAAAAACAGAATAAACATTATCATGGCTGTGTTAGGAAAACTCGCTTCCTGATTAAAATGCAGTGCGAACTGTGTACAGCATACTGTACTTTTTAAAATAGAATGACTGAAATAGTAGGCAACTCTAAAAGTTTTATGGTATGAACTCCTGGCACTGTTCACATTTAACAAGAATTGTTCATTCATATTTGGAACCAACATTATATTTCTTACGATTCCCATCCCTACATATTCAGCTTTGTAATTGTATTTTTTTTCTGACAAAGGCTTTCTGAATGAGCTATCAGTTGGAATATTAACCGATTATTATGCTGCTTCAAAACAATGAAGAAATAAAGCCAGAACATAGAGATTTGAACACACTTTGGTCTGGAAGCACAAAATGTGCCCATTTCCCTCTGATGAATTCTTCAGCACACGTACAATGGCAGAGGAAGAGGCATATGGACGGCACTCTCTCAGAACATTGTGTTTATCTGAGCTGTGGGAGAGTGAATTTAATTAAAGGAGGATTGTGGGAAGAGCGGGTGGACACATGTGAAGCCACATAAACAGCAGCAAAGCCCCACCTTATGTAACAACAGGCGTCTAAAGATCTTATTCCCTGAAAGAAAAGAAAGGAAAGAAAAAGAAAACAAAAAACTCAGAGATTGTTTTCAGTATGTGAGAACAGAATTACAATGTCACAACTCTGAAATGAGCAAAAACACTACAGCTAAAACATTCATGTCTGACTTCAAAACTGCATGAACTTGCAGCAGTGCTTGATAGACATTAGCTCCAGGGGTTTGTCTAAACACTATAGATCTCTTACCAAAACCTATTAACTTGTTTTCCTGCCTACATTCTCCATAAGCATCTACTGTGGTTTCTCAGGGAATATCCTAACCAACATGAAATCACACAACCACACACTCTTCATAAGCAGGAACACAGGTGTTTAGAAACCTGTTGCTGGCAAAGGAGAATCTTTGTAGAATCTTTTTGAGTCCCAAGACATACAGAAAACTGGAGGAAAGTCTATAAACAAGTCTAGTTGTAAGTGACATAACATTACCTCATTTTTATCGTATGATTTATTTCAGAGGTATTCTGAGTGGATTACAAAATAATACAGATGGATTCCATCCCACTGAGTCAGTCATCAAGTAGTCAATATGTACACAATGCACATCTCTAGTCTAAACAAGACCGCACTTTAGATCAGAAGTGCTAAGAAAAGCCAACTATCATATCCAGCAGTGAGAGCACTAAAGTCCATGTGCTCAGATTTCACATCAGTCATTAAGCACAAGACTGTTGCTCTAATCTGACAGATTTGCAGCTGGATAAAGACATGCCGGGATTTCGATTCACTCCTGAGTTCACACTCCATTAAGACAGCTTTAGGGCTCAGAGCCGCTCAGTTAACATGTCAAAACCGTATCAAACAACACTCTAGGCAGCTCACAACAACCTATCCAACTTCAGCAGGCCACAAAATTTACAATGTGTCTGAATTAGTCATGACATGGCAGGTTTCCACATGCCATTTTTCTGTCATTGATGAAAGTGAAATATACAGAGCAACAACATTACAGCAAGAGTTATTACTCTAAGAAAAGTATGTACAAATATGGCTTAAAGTATTGTGTTAATATGAAGGATATTCCATATTGGTTTTTCACAGGTGTTTTATCCATATTTTCAATTACTCATTGAATATGGTTGTGTTTTATGGTTAAAGGAAATATCAGTAAACTTATTTTCTGGCAGAATATTAACAGTGCATTTTCAGTTTTTCTATTGATTTTTTTTCTTACGGTGCAATTTAGTTTTGATTAGTTTTGTATTTAGCTTTGCAATTTTCAAATGTTTACTTGAATTGCACTTGCATATGACTCACTTGGCATATCTATGACAGATACAAGGCCACATTTAAGTTAAGCCAATTCAGATCTGCCTTCATTCCAATATGCAATGCTTTTATTTCACAACCGATTCCAAAACCAACTGATAAAATCGAGTCCCGTCCTATGTTTTTTCCTTGTTTGACAGCAAAGTTGTTCACAGCTTCTGTTTCATGTCGATTTTTATGCTGCAGTTATTGTTTTCTACATTTGCATTTCTACATCATAGTTCTTGTAATGTCTGTAAATTGTTAGTTGGTCTATCATGTGACATCGGGGGAGCTTGGACCTGATCATAAGAAATACGTTTGTTTGTGTTGCATAGCATGTTTGTGAGCAATGAAGGGAGGGGTGTGTTTCTTTTGGATAGAGGTGTGTTTGAGTATTCATTTTAAATATCAACAATGTTTCTCAGAAATTGCTTACTGCGCCTTTAAATGGGAAACACATGACGGCTTGTTTCATGCATTTCATATGTAAATATTTAACTATTCTTTTCAAATAAAGGAGAGCTGTGCAACGCAATTAGACCGTGGCATCAACATTGGTATCAAAAATCAAATTTAATTAGTACTTTGGCATCAGCTAATAAAATGTTGATATTGTGATGATGATTGTGGCTGGTTAGAACATAAACTCAGATTGACAGAAGAGATGGCATTCAGATTTGTGTGAATGGAAATGAAAGCTGATATATGCATGTATAGCAGATTGACTGTATCATTGTTATCTGCTTTCAGAGGACACAGGGAGGCTGTAGGGAAGCTCACAGCTGGAGGGGAGAAGTGCCTTCAATTAGTATGTTCACACTGCCAGATCCCAGTTGGGGTTCAACTGTCTCCCAGCTGAGAGAGAGAGAGGTGAGGACACACAGGACGAGTGACAGCAGAGGTGGTGAGACAACCTGATGTGTGTTTAGGTGTATGTATGTATGATAATGACTGAGACACTCCTGCACAGACAGGTAAAGAGAACGATGACAGCAGAAATGATTCAGTGCTGCAGGGTGTGCCTTATTAATGCATCATAATATAACACATCCTGTTCACACACATTCACAATAAATACATGACACTAGGGCCAGACTTTTAGTTTTAGTTTAGCAAGCTACTGTAGCAGTCGGCTTACTTTAAATGAATGCATTAACTGATTTCAAATGATTAACTACTAACTCGTGTACTTTACTTTTACTGTTGCTACTTTGGGAGCAACTTGTTTTGCAGCAAATTAAAAACATTAAAACAACAACACCATAATGCATTAAACATGAGTAGTAAAATTAGCCTAAAATTTTACATAAAATCATTGAATTAATCAGAAAAAATGGATAGTGAAATGTAGTAATGGATAGGTATTAATAGTAAGTAGTTTAGCAATGATGCTTAAAGGAGAAGTTCACTTCCAAAACAAAGATTCACATATAATGTAGTCACCCCCTTGTCATCCAAGATGTTCATGTCTTTCTTTCTTCAGTCGTAAAGAAATTATGTTTTTTGAGGAAAACATTTCTGCATTTTTCTCCATATAATGGACTGGTATGCAGCCCCGATTTTGAATTTCCAAAATGTAGTTTAAATGCAGCTTCAAACGATCCCAAATGCGGTTGTAAACAATCCCAGCCGAGGTAGAAGGGTCTTACCTAGCGAAATGATCGGTTAATTTTATTAAAAAAATACAATTTAAATACCTTTTAACCCTCAAACACTCGTCTTGCCTTTCTCTCCCTGAACTCGTATTTTCTCCCTCAAATTCAAAAATCATTTCAAAATCATCCTACATCGCTGCAGAAGTACCAACCCAGTCTTTGCAAAGTGAACATGCAAAGAAGATCAAACACCCTTAACAAAAAAGGTAAAACAGCGATATAGGACGATTTCGAAGTTCATGAAAACATGAGATGGGAGTTTTTCGACATACCCTAACTGTCATGAACCGGAACTAAAACAGTCCAGGCAGAGTAAGAAAAGACGAGTGAAATGTTTTCTTCAAAAAAAATAATTTCTTTACGACTGAAAAAAGAAAGACATCAACATCTTGGATGACAAGGGGGTGAGTAAATTATTTGTAAACTGTTGTTCTGGAAGTGGAGTTCTCCTTTAATAAAGCACAAGTGCTTTAACTGAATGTAACTGCAAATAAATAATTTTAAATGACGCACAACAATGCATATGCTGATTTCAAGAGCAATCATTAATCAAATTGATCAAATCAATTTAATAAGATGTAATTTATTATGTGCTGAACAAAAAATATATACATATATATAAATAAATAAAACAAATAACTGACAGAAATGTAGGCCTAATGGTTCCACAAGTTCCAAATATAAAGTACAACTTTTCTGAAGCATAAAAGGCCAGTGTGTTTGTGGAATAAGAACAGCTGATGCTTGCGATTCTTACTTTAGAGCCTCATTAATCATGCTGTCATGTACTTTAGGTCAGTATGAGCTTCAGCATGAGAAGGAAACATATGCAGAACCAATTTACACCAGCACATTTTCACCTGTTCTGTATATGTATTCTACAGAAAAAGAAAAAAAAAATCCAGGGATGTGATTTTTAACTAAATCATACACACAACATTGCTTTTCAGTATAAGTATTTTTTGCTGAAACTCAACAAAGAAATGGTTAATATGTTAAAGAACCATGTGGCAATGCCTATATTGTTGAATAATCCAGTGAATTAAATACTAAGTTTTATTTCAGTTATTTTTTTAAGGTATTGAAAATGAAAGAATTAAACAAAAAATAATAATACAATAACATAAATAGTAATGTGAATAACGTGACTTAGAGTTCTGGTTCATGTTGTTTTATGCTCTATTATTTCCATTAGCAGACAGTAATGCCTTCAGCAAAGGTCACATCATGACATCAGCATCATTACCAGCTCTGAGCTGATAGATGACTGTGTTGACAGGCTTGTGTGTGCATGTGTGTGTGTGTGTGTGCATTTCTCACAGCTCTGCCTAAATGAATCTACAGAATGGGCGCTAATTAGCCCGCCCCTCTGATGCTGCTCATTAGCTGAGCCCTTGTCTTAAGCAGTCAGCAACCTAAAAATGACTGTGTTGAGAACATCGTATCCCTGACAGTCACAAAACCTGTGACGCACTATCATTATGGCCATATGTGCAATGTATAACCCCACTAGAAATTTTACTTTTCCAGAACATTCTCAGAATGGTGTCAAGAACGTCGCCTGGTAATGTTCCCAGAACATTCCAAGACAGTCACAATGTCAAGTTCTTTGAAGCATTGGGGGACGTTATTGGCAGATCTTCAGGGAGCATTCAGTACGTTTTGGGGACTAGTACTATAGAACGTTCCCTATAGGCCTTCACGCTACATTCCGAAAACATTTGCAGGATCTAGGATACCAACCTAGAATATTGGTTTTTGGTCCTATTTAGGTCCTTCCATCATGTTTACAACTTGTTTCGAATAATACATAATGCTAAACAAAACTACATTTTAAACCCTTAAAATGAATTACATTTCTGCAATCGATTTACTATTACTGTTCACCTTATAAATAAAGTTGACTTGATTTGACTTGACTTATCATGTAATGTTTACTCCGTTGAACACAAAAGGCGTTTCCTCCAACATTCTGTGACTAACAGCAGAACCATAAAACACACCAAAAATGCAACATAATTACAAAATGAATCAATTTTATTAATTTGTCAATTTAATGATTTATTGGTAGCGGCTGACTCAGAACTCCTATTTTTATTCTCCTTGATTTAACTTCAGCATTCGACACCATTTCCCATGAAATTCTATTAGACTGCAGTCCATTGGAATTGTAGGTACTTCTCTAGCCTGGTTCACATCTTATTTCTCGGGTTGTACTCAGTTTGTTCAACTAGTTCAGTTTAAATCTAAGTCATCATCGAGTATTACTACAAGTTCCCAGAGGGTTCAGTTCTGGGCCCTTTGTTATTTATCATTTATCTACTGCCCCTTGAAAACATTTTTAGGGAATATGGTATTCATTTATAATGTTACACCAATGACACCCAGCTCTATCTGTCTTCAAAAACTACTTCTAAACTTCCTCCATCTTC
>JAHKKF010538460.1:0-13425 GCA_019740295.1 Labeo calbasu
GAATGATATCATAGATTTTTTGGCTAATCTACCCATCTACTTAATGTATCTTAACGCAATATATATATATATATATATATATATATATATATATATATATATATATATATTCTCTCAAAGACCCACAAGAAGCTGTTTTTACAAGACGAGGGACTAATCTGGGCTTATTTGGGTTTTGTGGAGACAGCAGTGATGTAAATCTAAAGCTGTAAGTCCTGTTTGGTTGAGGTCTTTGAGGAGTTGGGTGTGCAGTCATCCGAAGAGACGGAGGAATAAAAGCATTGAAATTTTATTTGGCTGATCTTAGAGAGTTTTCTTTCAACAGCTGCGCAAACAATAACACAGCGTCCATGTTAACAACATTAAAAAGCAATTATAGCTGTATTATTGCTGATACAACGGGGAATTTGGTACTGATATTGGTCATTATTGTTATTATGTCTACATTTTTGGATGGAGCGATACAAGTTTTAGTCCTTGTTGTTTGAGAATTGAGGTAAAGGTTGTGATGCTGAATGTATGTGTGTGTTTTTCCTGATTAAGATTACAGCGTTAGAAAGGTCGTCCAACATGCTAACTATTGAAGTCATGATAATGATATGAGGGTATCTGCCATCCACACAAAAGTTCGCTTTGCTGTTCACAAGCACACACGCACACATTACTGATGTGCTTGCGCAGACGCACTGTAACCTGCAGGAGCTAAGATGAACTCAGTAAACTCTTTAACACAAGGACACAAGAAGTGGTCAATCGATTAAAAAAAGTGTAATCTAATTACAAGAAATGCTGTCTAATTAATCAAATCACAATTAATCACATATGTCAATATTTGCTAAGGAAATCTCCCAGATGAAGGCTTAATGTAACTATCAAGCAGAAATAACTTTTTCCTTAAAGCTTTAAAGGATTAGTTCACTTCCAGAATAAAATTTCCTGATAATTTACTCACCCCCATGTCATCCAAGATTTTCATATCTTTCTTTCTTCAGTCAAAAAGAAATTAAGGTTTTTCAGGAAAACATTCAATATTTTTCTCCATATGGTGTACTTCAATGGGAGCCAGTGGTTTTAACGTCCAAATTGCATTGTTTCAATCCTAGCTGCAGAATAAGGGTCTCATCTTGTAAAACTAAATATAAATATATATATATTTTAGTGTATATATATATATATATATATATATATATAATTAAAATTAAAAGGGATTCATGCCAGTATTGTCCAAAATCCCACTTTTCTAGGGCGTTTCCAAACTTTTGGAGGGCAGTGTATATATATTTAGTATATATTTCATTTTCATATTTAAATTATTATAACACATTTAATTGCTTTTATTTTTGTTCACATTTTCATTTTTAATTATGAACTCACAGGACAATATAGGCTTATGCATTTATTTTGAAGAGAACAGATGAACAGGTGAGACTGCGTAGCTTTTCACGTTCAGCACCACACCTGCAGTGACAGCGATTTTAATATAATCTTTTTTTTATGAACCAGTATTGATTCGTAAATCCCAATCGATCTTTTGGTCTATGCTGTTTTCAGTTGATGAATGAACAGTAGTGTGCCTCCCATCTAATAAATCACAATAGGCTAAGCTTTGTGTTACTTTTGATATGAAAAGTAAATTCAGATTCCAAATTCTGTCCATTTCATTAGGAAATTCAAGCAATAAATACAGTTTTTGGCACTCTTTAATGTGGCGTGGTAGCTAAAGTGGGTAGGCCACTCGCCTGTGCGTAATCAAACACATAGCAAAACATTCGTTACAGTTTCATTTTTGTTCTGGATCTCGTACTCTGCTGCCACACTGGAGCGCACTTGCCACCAACTGGACAGGGGTGGGAATTACAGGTAGAAGTTACAATAGGTCACCGTCAGTGTAATCTGTCAAAATGACGGACGACCTTTAGGTTTTTCATCACTGATAAAAAAATTCTGTCAGTGACGGACAATTTTCGGTTAATGCGACCTCTGATATATATTATATACTTTCTAACCACAAATGCTCATCTTTCACTAGCTTGACTTCACGCATTGCAGTAAGCATAGGCGGAAGTGCAGTTAATTATTTGTCATGCTATCTGTGTAAACAGTTGATGGCATTGCTGTCAAACAGTTGATTACTGCCGTGTGTGTATCGTGTCGCAAAATGCGGCGAAAAGTCCTATGTGACGGTAATAGTGTGATTAAGCTGTGTCCATGTCTTTACCGCACTTAAATAAAATAGGAATACTCTACATGTCTTAATTCGATTTGTGTTTACTTCGAGTATCACTTTAGCCGGATAAACATCATGAATGAACATCAGAACGTATTTTATTTAAACTGCAGAAAGTTAATCTACTTTCATGTCTGATTTGTTTGTCAGACAAGATGGCGGATTCTGAGTTATGGTCAGATCACCTGTCAATCAAGCTCATTGCGAAGCGTCAATTATTTGAACAAATTAAACTAATAGAGTTAAATACAACATTGATCAAAACAACCTTGGTTTACCAACCTGTATGCGTGTGTGTCTTTGCAGGTGCGTAAGGAATATGGCCGATGTCTCCGCACACACTGTTGCAGTGGAAAGAGTGTGGAGTCAACCATCTCCACTTCAACAAAGACCAGTACAGCCCGCACACCTGGACGCTATTCCACCAACTCACAGGTAACACACACACCTGCAGGGGTTCCTCCAAAACCATCTCAAGTGATTTTTCTAGCCTGGTGACTGGTGAAGCTGTCAGTGGTCAATGCAGTCATCAGCTTGTTATTTCTTTGCACAGAAAGCACTTTAGCTCTGGCGTTTTCTTATTCATGGATGAATACAGTCCCACATGACCCAATTTCCCATTCAGCCTTATTTTAAATGGTGCACTCAGCATTCTGCTCACCTCGCTATTCGTGAATATAATCAGAAAGATTTTCACTGCCATATTCCAATTAGTGGCGATAACTGTAGACAAAAAAGGAAAACAAACCAACCTCACTGATCAAATGGCTGTAATATGGATGATATAAGATACTATATATAAAATAAGTTGCTGCAATAGACTACTGTTGACGCAGTTTCTTTGGACACTGGTTTCCTTTCAGTCAGAAACTAAACATCGACCCCCTCTCTTCCTCTGTTGTCAGAGTCGTATTCGTAGGATGTGGAATGACACTGTCAGGAAGCAGTCGGAGTCATCTTTCATCACCGCTGATATGAACAGCTCAGCGACTCTCAACAGAGGTAAAGCTAAACACACACACAAACACAAACATGTGTACACATGTACACAGTATTCATACACATACATATTGACAGAAACTGTACATATATACTAGGGGTGTAACAGTACACAGAACAGTACACCCTCGGTTCGAGGGTCACGGTTCGATACAACAGAAAAAAACTATGCTACTCTACTATGCTAGGTTTTTTTTCATTTATTTTAAACAGACAGTAGTACAACTTACAATTTTTGTTCCACCTACATGTGAAAATACTAAATATTATATCAAATTAATGTCATATATAGGCTATAAAACCTGCAGTACATATATACATACAAGGAATAAATACTTGAAATATATTTTAGTTAACTGATAGACAAGGGACAAAAACTGTGCGACACATAACATTGCCTATATTTGCTGAGTTTCAGTTCAGCTTTGTGACAGAAAGGAAACTCAAATGGCAGAAAGCGACATTCTATTTGTTTTTTGTTTAAGTTGATTTTGCTGGTATGAGGAAAGTTGAAGTAATTGCGCCGGCGCACACAAACACAAAACATATCAGTTCCAGGCTTCTAGCATTGCTAACTTGACAGTGCAGTTGGTACTTTATCAAAATAAAACACAGTGAACCAAACATCAGCGCGCCCGCCATGACTGAAGTACAAAGTCTATAATTTACATAATAAATAATAGTTTAGCATTTGGATGCGTCGCAAATATGGAAATATTATGGAATATTTGGATTTGTGCCGAATGAGAGAGGTAGGATACAAGAGCACAAAGCTCCATTTTGCAGACAGTTGAGTGCACAACTCGCTTGTCAGTAGTCGCGTTTCCATTACAGATTTGCGTAAAACTTTGGCGATATTATATAAATGTCGACAAAAAGGACTGCGAAATGACGACGTTTCCATTTACCGATGTTATGCGGCTAAAACGTAATTTGTTCCTCTTGCAATAAGTCGTGGCAATAGATTTTGGTGGGATTTGGATGGATTTTTGGCTTTATTTATTCGAAAGAGGCGTATGCGTGTATCTTTACAGAAGCAGCGCGGAGAGCCAATTTAGAAACATGTGCAACGCTGCTGGTATAAACATAACATCAGCTCCGGTGACCGTGTCGGAGCTGTTACGCGGCACAGTTTCTTGGAGTTTATAGTACAGTAGAAGAATGAACATATGACTTTTTACATATGCCACGTGACCTGTAAATGCGGAAAAAGCCGTTTCCATTGCAGTCCTGCAAAATAGTCCTTTTTCGAATTGCCTGAAAAACCACCTCATGCGTAAAACCTTTTTGCGATATATGGGAGTTTTCGCGAAATTGACACGTTTCCATTAGGCGCAATCAGCACATGGTCAACGTCTGTGCGCAACTCCTGGCATTCGCTGTTCTTCTGCTGGCGATTATCAAACAGCGTTGCATTACTGCCAACGCCCCCTTCTGGATTGAGGGTGAATTGCCAGTATTTGTTCTAAGGCCTCATCCACCGAACGGAGATGCCCGTACCGTGATGGTTCGGTACGAATACATGTATCGTTACACCGCTAATACATACACGCCCACACACATAGACACACTCAAAATAGGTTGTTTGGATTTGATGTGAGAATAATTTACCCTAAAAACAGAGATTATGTTCCTTCAACATAATTCCTGAGCACGCACTTATTTGTTGCATAGAAAATACTTTAGCATTTTAACACTTCAAAAACAGATTTTTTGGTTTTATTATATGAAGGTTTTTTCATTTTATCAGGCCTTCATCATTTATTTTTGCTTCTTAAATGCTTTAAAGTCTGAAATTGTATTATTTTATCCTTGTCCTTGAGTCAGACTTTTCATCTTAATTAATTAGTATTAGATAAATCTTATAACAATGGGTCATTGCATTTTAAAAACTATGAAAATCTAACCAAAGAATTGTATAAAGATAAACCATTTCAGTATTCATTTTCATACAACAGCTGTCCCTCAGTTGCCATTTCTATCAAAACAATTTACCATTTACCACTAATAAACTTGTTTCAAAAGTTAGTGTACTTATTTACCAAGGACACAAAATTGTCAGTGAAGAGCATGCTTGAATATGACATGTAAAGAAAACAAAGATGAAAAGGTGAATATGAACAGAATACTTCTAGTGTGCATCATTCCCAGTCAAGCTGTATTTTTTTTTGTTTTGAAAAAACTGAAAATGTTTTTTGTGTGTTTAGGATATATAAAATCTTATCAAAATGTAGGAGTCAGTTGGTTTATTCCAAAAGGTTGAATTTCCATCATAGGTATTTACACCATAGAATGCTATTAAATAATACATATTTGGACTGCAGAATTCTCTTAAGGCATGTATGTCCACTGTTGGAGATTGTTATTAGACAAATGACAAACTAGTGTTTTAACAGCCTTCCCGAGGCCAAAAGTGCTTACAGATAGAGAATTGTATGAGTGTGTGTGTTTGTTTAATGAGAGAAAGAAAAAAAGACTGGAACGAGAAAAATCTGGAACGCAATAGGAAAGCCCTCCAACTTTCTGACCCTGGAGTCCAAATGGATCAGACATCTGTGTATGTGCTCATGTTCTGCTTATTCTCAACCCTGCCTGCCTCTGTTATGTCCAAGCACTAATATGATTTGCTCCTCCGAGCTCCTTTGTCTTCTCCGTCCTGTTTAAACAAGAATGTGAGCTTTTAAACGTCTTCCAGCGACAGAGCCATGGAAAAACGCTCCCAATCAAGTCACACTGGCAGGACAAAATGTCAAACATCAACAGCTGTCCAACATAAACATCATCTATGCTGAGCTCTGCACTGATATTATACTCCACATGGGAGGTTTTACATTCCTGTCCACCCGAACTAACATGCTGATGTTTAAAGCTGTTGAAGCACAAGTTTACTGACTCCTTGTCTGCATCATTCTAACTGTTTATTGTACATCTTTTTTCTGTCTCTTTGTTGCTCCTTCTTTCTGTCTTCTTTCAACTTCCTGGCTCCATATCTGTCTCTCTTTCTTCCTTTCTCTCTTTCTGTCTCTGTTTGTGGGTGTTGTAGGTACCATGGCTAACCATCTCATCTCCAATGCTTTGTTACGTCCTCATGGCACTAATCCTTATAACACACTACTGGGAGAGTCTGCTGTGTACAATAACCCTACTGCCAACATGTTCAACACCCAAGGTTTGCTTCTCACATACACATTTACAAACCTAAGCACTTTTTGGATGGTAATTGTCTCTCAGGTGGTGAACTGTAAAATTTACATGACAACTCCTTGAAAAAAAGAGTATTCAGAAATGAAAATTCTGTCATTTCGATTATTTACTCAAAACTGTATGACTTTATCATTTTCCCCTTACCACATAAGAAGATGAGAGGAAAAATATTCACACTGTATTTATCTGAAATAAAAAGCTTTTGTAACGTTATACACGATATCATTCAAAAGCCCTTTTTTGGCGGGAAAGAAACTGTAGAAATTAATACTTTTATTTAGCAAGGATGCTTTAAATTGTTCAAAAGTGCTGATAAAGACATTTATAATGTTACAGAAGATTTTTATTTCAGATAAATGCTGTTCTTCTGAACTGTCTAATCATCAAAGAAACCTGAAAGAATTCTACTCAGCTGTTTTCAACATCATAATAATAATAAGTGTTTTTGGAGCAGCCAATCAGAATGTTAGAATGGTTTTTGAAGGATCGTGTGACTCGAGTAATGATGCTAAAATTACATTTTAAAATATATTAAAATAGAAAGCAGTTATTTTAAATAGTACATATATTTCAATATTTTACTGTTTTTGCTGTGCTTTCGATCAAATAAAAGTTTAAAAACATTTGACTAACTGTGTATATATTAAACATCTTACTCACAAAAATATGGGGCATTTCCAGAATCATAAATTAAAATAATCAGTGTTTAAATTTTCACTTATAAAAACTCTGTTTAACTTACATGATATTTGAATAAATTTCATATGTAAACATTAAAAAATTTAATGCATTTATTTATTATCAAGAACTCTTTAATTAGCCATGATCCCCTGTTTTACCCCAAATTTTGATTTATTCAGTATTCATTTATAAAAATGTCAGAAAACAATGTGGTAGTGGTTATGGTAATTTTATTGTGTAAAAAATAAAATATCAAATTTGATATAATTTTACATATAATATAAAAAAATCTCTTGAATAAAATCTCTAAAAAATATTTTTCTGTCGTACATAACAGGCAATAAATATGCCTAATTTATCAAATGCAATGTTTATTTAAATATTGTGTTGTTGATTAGGATTATATATTGTTGAACTGTTTTATTCAAAATCATTCTATTGTGTATTCCATTTCTTTGAATTACAGTTTAATACATTTTCAATTCAACTTTCAGTTAAATTACTTTCAAACTGTGACTAAATAATAATAAAATTCTGAATTTTGTCCAAACCAAAATTACCAGAAAAAAAAATGTTCATTCACCATAGTCTATAAAATACAAGTTGGTTTATTTCATATAGATTATACATAGTAAAAAGTTTATTTTAAACATTGATTATTACATTATCTCATGTTTCTATACGACTCTATATGTTGAGTACATCCGAATGGGTGAATCATATTGAAAAATTTATGTAAAAAAAAAAAAAAAAATCTACACAGCTGTGAATTTCTTTGATGTCCATTCTAGTTTAATTGACTTCCTTAAATTCAAATTCAAAAGACTATTCTGCGTCCTGTTTGTTACCTTGGGAAATGCATTACATTTCCTAACGGTACGCACACACACTCAAGACAATCCAGAGTTAGCAGTGATATCCTGCATACATACTTCCTGTGTCTGTTTAATGAGCTTGTTTATGTTGTTTCTATGTCCATCTGTTCTGTTTAATAATTCGGTGATATAGGAACATTTCAGCCTAGCATCTGTCCTAAACTCAGCAGGTTAGCATTCAGTCACTAATGCCCGTCACAGTCTGAGCTGAATATAATACTTCTTTCTTTCTCTGTGGACATGTTCCATAAGCATTTATGTATGTAATCATTCTCTCTCTCTCTCTCTCTCTCTCTCTCTCTCTCTCTTTCTCGCTCTCTTCTTTCATGCGGGTCTGCAGCCTCCTACAGAGATTCAAGTATGATTCATTTACTTTCACAACAGCTCCACGTTTATAATATATTCTCCTCTGCTTCTCTCTTCTTTAATCTTCTCCTCTTCCTCAACCCTCCCGTTCCCTCCTCTTCTCCCTCCCCCTGTTAAATCTGCATCCCTCATCTGTTTCTTTTTGCTAAAAGTTAATATCCTATTTGACATCATATCTCATGACACATATATGAACTGATTCGTATTACCATCAATCATAAATACTGTATATGTAAGTGTTGGAAATGAGCTTCTGTTGTCATTTCCTGTGTTTCAGAAGGCATTCTCAACAACGCACGGGACTCCAGCGTTATGGATACGCTGCCGCTTAACGGTAACCACGGCAACAGCTACGGTGTGGCGGCAGGCGATTACCTTACCTACAGTTCTCGTGGCAGCGAGCCGCCAACTACGCTCGAGAAAAAGATCTTGAAGGAGCTGACAGCAAACTATGCTCCGTCATACCTGAACACCCAGGAGCGGCAGGGAAAAGCCCACCAGGGGACCTTGACCAACAAACTCAACAACCACCTGGCCAACGGAGGGGTCGCGGGGTCATCGTCCATTGCCAAAGACGACGTCATGGTGCTCGACAACCCCGGAGCGTTCCATCGGCACGACGACGGGGGCGGGTTAAGTCTGGAGCTCATTAGGGAGGAGTCACAAGCGCCGCTCCTCCCGCCGAGACCGCCCCCTCCGGAAAACCACGCCCCCATGCACACCTTTTCAGCCCACCGGCGCCTGCCGCAGGAGAACAGCGAGAGCTTCTTCCCGCTGCTCCCCAACGACACACACTCCTCGCACACGCACACGCACACTCCCCGCGCGCACACGCACTCCCCCCTCAGAGACTCTCTCTACACCAGCATGCCCACGCTCACTGACCTCCCGCATGGCACCGATGACCTCATCAACGGTCTCCATGACGACGAAGACGATGAGGATGACGACGGCGAGGAGGAAGAGGGCAGCGAGCTGCACCTGGCCAACGGCAAAGGCGTGGTAATGGAGACGGACGACGTGTACTACAAAAGCATGCCGAACCTGGGCTCCAGGAACCACATACAGGAACTAGAGAGCTACTATCAGATGGGACGTGGAGGCAGTGACGGGTTCATCGCCCCACCCGAGAAAGAAGACTCGTCGCCTGAAGAACAGCCACCAGACCCCTCACAGCTGGTCACCAGCCTATAGACACCGACGCGCACACACACACATTCTCACTCAGTGTGTGTGTGTGTGGCACAATGCACAAGGCATGGGATACACTACCTACCGCACTGATAGAGAGACTGATTCCAGATAGCCCCCCGATTCCAGTACATACAAGTATCCTGTCACCGAAAATCCTGCTCCAGTTAGATCCAGTAACCAGAACTAGTAACCCATTCCTATTGCTAGAACAAGGACTACCGCGTGTAGGCAGGTCTTGTGGACTTTTTATTCTCGTCAATCTCCTTGGAAACCGATCTGCTGAGTGAAACTCAGAATCGGAGACGTGGACAAACGTTTGCTCCCTGGATCATTTGCATAGCTCTCCTTCATCCAATGGCTGTCTGATTCTCCTCGAAACTCGCCGCGGCGAGCGTGTAAACAGACTGCGGAAAACTAGCTGCCGTTTTAGATGACCGTGTATGATAACGAGACCACCGACCCAGACTTTTGAACTCTTCTGTCGTACTGAACTGCATTACCCACAAATCTCTAGACTTGATTCTCTGCTGCACACATTCCTTCTCGTTTAGCACCGTTTCTGAGCGTGAAATCACAAAAGGCGCATCTGTTCTTAAAGACTGAGGACGCATCTTGTTTTCTTACGTTTATTTTTCTGTATCTCAGTTATGGGAAAGGTAATCTTCACTAATTACAACAAAATGGAACTGTTTTCCATGTAAAATGTACAGATTCCCGATACTGCATATGATCGTATGCGTTTCATGTTTTTTGACATATTTTGCCCCTCGTATGTGTTTTTGTAGACTAGACCAATCCCACAATGCTGTGCGGGTCCTCCAGAATACTCTCCCTTATAACGCACAGCACAAACACACGCACACATATCTACATACAGACACACACACTCTCGTTTGGAAGGATGACCGTGGCCTCCTCCTTCTTTTTTTTTTTGTTTTTTTTCCAAATGCAACACTTTGTCATTCTAATCTCACTGTGTCGATGATAACCAAGAGACTCTGGGGAAGTGACTGTTGTGTGATTGACAGCTATTGCAGATGGGATCCCAATGATGCTGGAGTATGTCATGAGTTCTAGAGCGTTTACCCTTGAACACGCCGTCTTTTGTGTGTAAGAGCTGAAATCGTACTTTGGATGCAAGTTCCAGCTTATTGAAATTCCAGTCGTACATGTTGACACAGCTAAAAATTGTTCTCAGGCTAAAAGGTTTGTCTTTTATTGTGACAATTTCACATATCGAAGAGCGGAACGGGTCCGAGCCGAACTGGGGAAATCATGATTACGAATCATGTGTGGCGCATGTGTAAACATATAAAATAACCATGTATAAGAACAGGCTAGAAGGATAGGACTTTAATGGAGTGGTTTGGAAGATGGAAACAACCTTGTAAAGGTCGGTTTCTGAAACTACTGTTTACTTGTTCTCAAACTGAGACTCCCTGTAGCTTGCACATCTATCCCTTGTTAACCCACCCTGAGAAAATTGACTGCATATTTATTCCTGTGATTCAGTCTTGGTTTTTTTATTTTTTATTTTCCAACAGATCAGAAATGTAGGATCTTAGAGAGCGTCGGGAAACGAACGGTATCGGCACTGAGACCTTTTTTATTGTTATTATCATCAATATTATTATTATTACAATATCGATGAAATTATTATTTATTCTTTTCATATGCATTCTAAACTGAATGAACTCATAACTAATATTTGTTGTAACAGTGAAAGTTGTTTGCCAACAAATAAAATGACTGAATTAATATTTACAATATTTCACAAGGGAGCGGTGTGAGTTTCTGCTTCTTTTTAATTTCAATTACGGAGCGCCACTTTCGGAACGGTCATGACTCCTCTGGGCAGTTTTTCGGGGAAGGATTGTCATGGAGTAAATTGTACTGTGGATTGTGATTCTCTGTTGAAAATCCTTTTGGACTAGACTTAATCTCTGTCTGGGAAACCAGCCGGAAGACTTGAACACTCAGTCGTTCTAGACTGACCCAGTTTCGGTACCGGAACCAATCAAACGAGCACGGTACCGATTAATTATGCACATCTGAGAGGAGCGCCAGCACAAACAGTGTAATTACGACCTATTGATTTTCATGTCTTTCCATGCAAACAGACACACGTCCGTCTGCAAACACGCCCAAATGTCAGACAGCCTGCGCGTGTGAGTGTGTCTGTGAGAGTTCGCTCTGCCAAATGTTACCACTTTCATGAATATTTATAGGTCGTTTTGACAGGCACTTGAGCATTTTGAAAGGAAGGGAAGATGCAGCTTTCTCCCCCCAAGCAGACTATATAGCTCCATACTCTAGAGCCCTGTCCTGCCTTTGACATGAGTATGCTGTGTGTGTGTGTTCTGTAGGCAGTCGATGAAATTGAAAAGTTGGTTTTTTGAGGAAAGAAACTGTTCGCCATTTAAACTCTTAACCAACCATACCTACAGCCTAGATACCACCCAACTCAGACGAAGAAAACTAAAAGTTTAGAGCCTAGAAGACAAGCGGTTCTCGTCATTTTTGACTCAAAGGTTTGCCAATAGGTCCAACACAATATTCAAAGACCCCACCCCCATATTGGATATATGCGGTATTTCTGGTGTCATTATGGGCTCGTTTTCAAACTTTTCATTAACAGAAACTAAGAGTGTTGATATATTAAAAATGACAAAAAAATGTAATAGATTTAAAATGCATTTATTTTATACTAAATATAGTTCAAGTCTTTTAACATATTTACTGACACATCGCTCAAAACTTACTGATATAAAAATTGTAATAAAATTTTAAGTACTACTTGTGCACAATGCACATTTCTTAATATTAAGTCTAAAATACATTTTAATGTCACTATTGATGAGGATTGTATGATCTTTAAATATTATCGGTAAGTGTACCTAAAGTATACTTGCAATAGTTTCACTTTAGCACAATCAAATATACTTAAGTATACCTTTAGTTGGACTTCAGCACTACTTCTGCACAAAGTGCATTACATACAAAATTAGTTGTTCCAGTTTAGCAGACTTTAAATATACCAGTTTAGTATACTAAAAGTACAATTGAAGGGTATTTTTATTAAGTACACAATATGTAAATGTGTTTATACATACTTAGCATGAAATAAATGTATTTCAAATAAGTGTTAGTATAATTTTTCACTAAGGGATTGATTTGATTCCAGATTCTGATTCTGTATGTTTTTCAGTGAAATGACTGAAAAGTCTATAATATACTTTGGTTAAAAATTCTCAATGGTAGTGTGAAACAACACCCTTTTTACCCTATCAAAATGAGCTCTGCAAAAATCATCCCATTCTGAGGGATTGTTCCTTTAAATGTTAATGAGCTCTGCTCACCCCGCCCCTCTCTTCTCTCCATGGAGTGACGAGCCTGTTTACTTTAGCCGCATTTAGCACGTTCAGCTGCTAAACTTGCTACCTAGCACGTTATTAAGAAAGGTGATTACAGAGATTCATAAAAAAACACTTATACTCATGGATGATTCGCTTGAACAAAGACATATTTATGTAGACCAGGAGGCACATTCCCTTCACAAACAAATGTAATCCACTGCATCTTCAGCGGCTCAGATGTCGGGAGTAAATGCCAACCACTATGTTCATTATTACATCCAGCAACACAACACCTCAATCGCTCAATCAAAAATATTCTTGTCTAACTTACATCCCTGCTCCAGCATCCAAACAATGGAGATTGGACTGTTACAGCTGATCTGAGGTAAGACGCTCATGTCAATCAACTACCGTGGGAGCGGTGACGTCACACAGACAGGCATCTGAGAATGGCTCGATTTGAAAAAGGGGATATTATTTTTACAGATTAATTAAAAACCACTGCATGGATTTTTATCATTAT
>JAHKKF010538463.1:3705-38130 GCA_019740295.1 Labeo calbasu
TTTTATTTTAAATCAATTTTTAAATCATTTTAAAAGTTTTAAATTGATTATTGTTTTTATGATTATTTTACTGCCTCTTTGTGAATTATTGTTTTTATAATTTTTTTTATGATTATTCTACTTCCTTTTATGTAAAGCACTTTGAATTACCTTTTTGTATGAAATGTGCTATATAAATAAACTTGCCTTGCCTTGCCTTGCCTTGCCTTAAAGTGAAGAAAAAGCGTAATTTCTGTGCTACATGGCTTAGGTCGCTCCATATTCATGAAACGATATGCAGTAAATGGCGGTATGTGCTGCTTCGTCTGTCAGTCACCCGAAGAAGAACTTGTCACTTTGGTTTTTTTTTTTATTGTAATAAAAATCATTTAGTTCAGTTAGAGAACAGACAATACAATTAAAACTGAACGCGGCTTCTCAATGCAGCGTGCCGAAGGACAGTCACATCACAGATCAGATTTCATTTATCACGTGAAGAGAGTGAGTCGAGCTGACTGACAAGAAGAGAGAGGTGAGAAAGACAAAACCAAGGCGGAAGAGTTTCAAAACGAAATGTAAAAGCGCCTGTTTGAAAAAATATTTTGGATTTTAAAAAGCCTGTTGACTTCTGCCATTCGTTGTTTTGTTTTGTTTTTTGTTTTTTGTTTTTTTGTTTAAATATATATTACATAAAGTAATATATGCCGTGCGTCCAAGCTTTCTTATTCGTATTGCTAATAACCGTTATTTTTTATTTGGTTACACAGTGTTTACTGATTTTCAGTTTTGTAGCTATTTAAACTTTGTGTAAATTATTTTATATTAGGCATATAACGTGGTGTATTTTTATTGTTTGTTAATAAAAGTTCGTTACGTTACGTTAATGCCGCTAATTTAAAAGTGAAAGTAAAATGTAGGCCCTATCCCGACCCTTGTCCGATAGCTTATCAGAATTCTCGGCCCGAGTCCGCCCCTCAACAGGAGCCCTTCACAAAAATGAACCGAAACTCAGCGAATACATACCTCACAGACATGAGAAATATATCAATTGAAAGCTTTAAATTATTACTTTAAATAAAACAAATCGAAAACAAAAACTCTTTCATTATGTAATCTGTAAATTTTTTCTCTAAAGGCGCATCCAAAGAGGAGATGGCGAGTCAGGATCGGCAACTGCGACACTGACTCAGAAAACACTAGTTTATTAATAAATAGTTCAAAAATTTTCTTACTATTTACCCCCGACACATTTGTGGTAATAACTTTTGCCGGTGGTTTGCTACAAGGTTCAGCCTATTGCATGCACTTGAATGCAGAACCGGTCCAGCTGTGCTAAAGGCGCGCTGGTTGCTGCTGCTGACAGAAACACTAAACGCCTTCCGAGCCGGTCTCGAAAATGAAAGCGAAAGTGAAGTCTCGTGTTGTTTCCACCAGCCCTATATCACTATAATAGGTAGATGTATAAAATATAAAAATAAGGAGAAGCCTAAAACAGACCTGACCCCAAGGCGCATAAAAAAGTCAGAACAGTCGGGCTGAAATGCAGGGATCTAAAAATGTGCACGACGCTTTTAAAAGCTACTTAAAACCGAAGGAAAGTGAAGAAAGGGAAAACTTAAACTAAAATCAAACAACTGCTTGAGGCGAATTGTTGCTAATTTGAAAGTGAAAGTAAAATATGCACAGCGCCTTTACGGAAGGAAAGCGAGGAAAAGAGGGAAAACTGAAACGAACTAAAAACAAACAATTGCTAGACACTGAATTGCTGCTAATTTGAAAGTAAAACTCAAATTATACTTGGAGACCTTTTTTTTTTTTTTTTAATGTTCTTTCATTGGTCTTAAAAAGGTCTTAAAGTCTTAAATTTACTCTCATAAAACCTGCAGAAACCCTTTTGGAATTAACCATTCTTCCTCCAAATACTATGGTTCATAAGCCTGAGGCTGATGCGGAGCAGGTCTAGGTTTTTTTTTTTTTTTTTTCCCACTTATTGACTTGAGACAGGAATTTTCGTAATAAAACAGGTAAAATTAAGATCAGAGGATGTGCATTAGGTTTGTAATTGTTTATATCTTAACTTTGTGCCACACAGAGAATGACCCTGTTGCCTAATTAGCCAGCTAAATGAGATTTTCTGGCAAACATTGTAGCTGTCCTTCATCAGCAGTGCACAAAATGCGTACAAATTAGTTGTGCAGTCACACTCAAAAACAAGAATGTTGTGACATTACCTAAAAGCAGCATAAATGTACACCATTTGCCATTGCAAAGCAGTTTATATGCCATTTCATAATGGCTTCGTTCGCAGCTCGTCTAAGCTGAAATGTAAATACTCTTAACTCCATTTTATAATGACGAAATTAAAATGGCTCTTTGAATTACTTTCCAGGTGGAATTTGAAGATGACTCTCAGCTCACTGTGAAGAGGGAAGATGTGTACAGTTTAGAGGAGGAGCTGCCCAAACGTGTTAAAGCCCGCTTGGTGAGTGATTTCCTGCCAGCGCTGCTTCATTAAATGATAATGTGCGGTACACCATCAAGAAACTCATTACGAAACTACTTTCCCTGATCTGTCTTACCACCACAGTAACCTGAACTTGTCATGACACAGTGCTACTGAATAATGAATGGCTTAGCAGACATTAAATACATTTCGTTTCTTTCCCTAGTCTGTGGCGTCGGATATGCGCTTCAAAGGAGTGTTTGTGGAGAAGGAGGTGAAGCAAGACTCGAAAAGACAACGGGTGATTAACTCCCGCTATAGAGAGGACTACATCGAACCAGTCATATACAGAGCCATCATGGAGTAACAGATAATGTCTTCAACAAACAGATCAATTTGCCAGCTCCGACAACAACGTAAACAGAAAAACAGGCTGGACTGGACGTCTCTATGTTTAAAGTGGACAAACATGTCATCACGTGATCAGACAACAGCAAATAAATGTCCACCACTGAGCCTTTTGTTTTTAAAAACACCAAGATCAAGTTTTAGACCTTCAGGCTGAGTATGAATTCTCATTGAAGTGATCTTACTGTGAACGGTCTTCGGACAGCACAGATGAGAGTCCCAGAGATTAAGTGCTAGGAATGTCTTGTGTAATAGTGTTTGTTTGTTCGGACAGCACACAACCGGCTCAGGCTCAGCGGGGGCGTTGGATGGCTCTCGAACTCCTACTATCTTCAGTCAGGTGGCGGTAATGTTTCAACTGTTTTTTAATCACCTCCCTGCAGACCCACCGACTGACCGCACATGAACAGACCTTTAGACCGTCAGACAAATCTTTAGTCAGCGTGGAGGCGCCATCCCGCTGACCTTTTTTATAGGTCTTAAAGTGCTTGGCAATATCTGAAACTCATGGATGAATCTAGTCTTTATTAGTACGAGCAGCTCTCATGTGTGATCTACTGTAAACATGGGACATTTATAGAAAACTAGCTTTATACTCTCACATTTAGGTGGATACAGCAGCTTTGGATTTTGTTTTATTTAATTTATATTTTTGTTGAAGTGAAAGGAATGCCAGTTTCCTTATTACATATTAGTTCTGGATTAACTTTGTTTGTAAAATAATGTATTTATATGTGTTAAAGCCAGATTTTCTCTACTTTTTCTACTCTTAGTTGCATTACTATGCCAATACAGGTAAGAGTGACTTGTGACCAGGTGCACTTATCCACATTTTTTTTCCTCTTCAGTTGTGAGTTTCATAGTACTTAAGGCAGGGAAGGCAACGTCTTGATGCGCTCCATTTAGAGAGTGCCAAGAGATGCCTCGTTTGAATCACATACATTATTTAAAAAAAAAAAAGTTTTGTGGAGATTCCTTTAGCTGTATGGCATTACAGATCTTTGTCTTCAGTTGTTTTGTGCAGTAGGCATTACACTCCTTTGACTTGGAATATAGATACATTGTTAATTTAAGGCTAAAAACTTTATTTTTAAATTAAAAGCAATGTCTCCTACCCCCTTGAACATTTGTTGTTTGTTTCATTTTAGACTTGTTTTCGTATCCCAACCCGCATACACATCCAAAGTCAAAATGAATGGAGTGCTGCAAGGATGATTTTGTAGGCCAAAACCCAGAAACATGCTAGCGCTCACTTTTCCATCATCCTGAAGTTAGTGGGTTTTTTGGATGGTTTTGGTTCAAGTTGTTTGGTTTCATGTTGTATTATACAACATAAAACATCAGCATTTAAAAAAAAAAACTTTATTTGTTTTATTGTCTAAATATAGAGTTGAAAGCTTATTGGTGCTATAGAATAAACTTTATCTTTGTATATCAGATGATTGTATTTAGGCTTCAAAATGCATAAAAGTTGTTTTCATTTGGGATTAGCGTGATGGACAAAATGTGTAAGAATCGTAAACTTGTGTACTTTATTGTCCAGGGAACCATTGTCGAGGAAATCCAACTTGTGACATCCAAATAAATGCAGGAGAATCATCTCATTTACAAGAATCCATCTTGAAAAAACTATTCCAGTCCTTATTAAAGCAATAAGCACCATGAAGCTGTGATTTACAGTGAATTTATAACGGTTAAGGGGTGTTGTTAGGCACAATGCGAAACGGAGTGCCTAAAACCCCTTTAGCTGTTATAAATTCACTGTGAGCTATTGCTTCACTGGGCTTATTGCTTTTAAAAATGGTTATTCCATATACATAGTAAGGTTTCACAAAATAAAACAGAGCAAATAAAGTGTAATGATATTTATACAAACATCATTCTTCCGCCAAACAATGTAGTTCCTCAGAAACATTTTCTGAGGAACTACATTGTTTGGTGGGAGAATAATGTTTGTATAAATATCATTACACTGAATTTGCTTCGCGGCATGCCTAACAACGCTCCTTAGCTGTTGTCAATTCACTGTAAACTGCAGCTTTTTGGGCTTAACAGGGCTTATTGCTTTTAGAAAATGGCAATAATCCCCAAGAAGACTTGGTTTACAGTTTACACGCTTTGCATTAAGAGATCAACTCTGCTTCGCATCGTGCCTAACAATGCCCCTTAGCGGTTATAAACCAGCTTCACGGGGCTTGTTGCTTTTAGAAAATGATTATTCCATAAACGTAGTAAGGTTTCACAAAATAAAACAGAGCAAATAAAGGGTAATGATATTAATAAAAATGTTATTCTTCCGCCAAACAATGTAATTCCTCAGAAACAGTCGTGGTTGCAACAAAGTGGTTTCCGAGCAACACACAGACGTAAACAAAGGTGTATGTTTGTAGAGTAATTTACAACAGCGGCTCAACCAATCAGAATCAAGGACCGAAACTCTTAAAAGCACTCCGACACCTGACCAATGCAACAGAAATCGGAAACACTCAAAATGGCAGTGGTTTCAGCAATAAAATGTAGTTAAGCAGTTATTTTGTAAGAAGTAATTCCTATAACTGACTATTGTTAATTAATAATGTGAGAGAACTCTAAAGCAAAAGACTCACAATACAGTTGAATAGTTACAAATGTATTTTTTTTTTTTTTTTTGACCTTTCCACTAAATACACTATTAATAAGCCTCTTACTCAGGCATCGTTGACTGTTAATTGTTGTATTATGGTTTGGTCTATTGATTACTCAAATTACACTGATTAATTTTAATAGGATGTGAACAGTTCCAAGCATAATATTCTGGGTTGTCATCTAGTAACGGTGATTACGACATACCTTGAATGCAACAATAGTTATTTGGCTATTGGTTAACATTACCATAACCATGTGGCTTAAGTGACAACAGCTTTTCTCAGGAGGTTTGATAAAGGATCATGAGGATAAAATTGTCTTTTCTATGCATTAACATGCATCACTTACTAGTTTAAATGAAAGAGCAATTAATCTAAAAACTTGAGGTAAAGTAAATTGGGTTTAATTTGATGTTGACTTTCAGGTGAGTCAGAAAATCCTTCTGCGTCCCTTTTTGCTTGTCAGTTTATGCATTAGCAGTCATAAAGTTAAAAGGTTTTGAAATATTAACTCAAAATACACTTAGACGCTGCCACCTACTGTCAACCAGTTCATTTTATTTATTTATATAGCGTGAAATCCATAGGGAAATCATCCTTCACAAGTGTTTTTGTGTTACCAGGCTCTGAGAACAAGAAAAGCTGTTCCCAGGAAGCTTGCGAGGGTGTGAAGGAGCTAATGAGGTAAATGTTATTCCGAGGCAGCTCTTCTACTTGACTAGGCTTGGAATATTCTTAAGAAGGATTCCTGAGGGAAGGGTGACAGTTACCAGGTTATGCCAATTAGGTTATGTTGGATAATTATGCAAAGTAATAATAGAATTTGAGACTGGATCAGGTTCATATGCCTATAGTACTTTCAAGAGGCTGTTTTATGTATTTGTCTCTTACTTTATTTCTATTTGTGTGGATATTCTAACAACCATGCCAGATGGATTTTTTTTGTGTGTGTGTTAAAGCCACATCCCGCTTGATGTGCATGATGATGTCATGTCCAAGGTTCAGGTCAAATATTGAAATAATATATAAGCACCATTTTTTATTACGTCAAGTATTAGCATTACAGTATCAGCCATTCTAATATCCTCTTACCATGTCCTACTTCAGCTCCTCACACTGTAGCTCTGATTAGTGTATAATCTAAATGATCTCAGCTTCTACTGTGTTGTGGAAGGGAGGTGGCTAAACATGCTAAAGCTACTACACGTCAGGTGCATTTAAAACGATTTCCCTTACGAAGTCCAGTCACCTTTATTTCTACAATACAGATTGTGTCAAAGCAGCTTTACTGTGATAAACAAGAAAAAGCAGAAGCAATTATAGAAGCACGGCAATGAAGACTAAATATTCTGCTGTAAAGCAGTTCTAAAAGACAATAGTAGTGTCATTATGTTGCTCGTGCCACTTCAGATCAATAACTATGTGAAGTTTTTCGATCAGTTCTACAAAGGAAACAGTGTTGTTATTCAGCTCAAGTCATTTTAATGTTGATTCAGTTAATTTCAATACTGGTGCAAGTGATCAAGCTGTAAAGCAGCTCTATGGAAAGTAATAGTGCCATCATCCAAGTTTTGTTTTCATCAAGAACGATAAAGTCTTCTGTAGTAAACAACTTTTAAAATGATTCATTTTGAGCTGACACTTCTAACTATAATGATAATGATAATCAAAGTTTTAATAATCATTCTAATTCTAAGAGAATAGCCTAGAAAAGTCTGTTCACACCAACTATAAAGATTACCAAAGCTATAATGATAACTCTATTAGTGTCCACACCAATGAACAAGAACATTGTTTATTATAAGTGTACGCTGATTGGCTGTCCATGTTGTTTTTTAATTAAAAAACAACTGTCCATGTTGTTTTTTAATTATCTGATCGATAATCAGCTGGTATCGATCCTATGTGCTGTAACTGTTATTTTAATGTGGACTGTGCTATTATTTTACATTTAGAGTGATTTAAAACTATCTTTATCGTTATAGTTATTGTCTGTGGTATGAATAGGCCTTAACACCACAACTGTAACTTTGGAATAAGTTTCAGAACTATTTGTTTTCCTGCTGATGACAGATAAAAACACTGACAGCCAAACAGAATCTGTCCTGTTTAAAGAACCCGATCATTTAAAGCATTAGTCAATAAACAGAATGCATACAGTTGAGGTCAAAAGTTTACATGCACCTTGCAGAATCTACAAAATGTTAATTATTTTACCAAAATAAGAGGGATCAAACAAAGTGCATGTTATTTTTTTTTTATTTAGTACTGACCTGAATAAGATATTTCACATAAAAGACGCTTACACATACGTCCACAAGAGAAAATAATAGTTGAATTTATAAAAATGACCTTGTTCGAAAGTTTACGTACACTTGATTCTTAATATTGTGATGTTACCTGAATGATCCACAGGGTTTTTTTTTTATTTAGTCATAGTTGTTCATCATGATTCCCTTTGTCCCAAACAGTTAAACTGCCTGCAGTTCCTCAGACAAATCCTTCAGGTCTCACAAATTATTTGGTTTTTCAGCATTTTTGTGTATTTGAACCCTTTCCAAAAATGACTATATGATTTTGAGATCCATCTTTTTACACTGAGAACAACTGAGGGACTCATGTGCAACTATTACAGAAGGGTTGAAACACTTACTGATGCTCCAGAAGGAAAAACGATGCGTTAGGAGCCGGTGGGTGAAAATTTTTTCCCTGATCTTCAATTCAAAAAGTTAACTAATTTTGTCTTCTGGGAAACATGTAAGTATCTTCTGTAGCTTCAGAATGCCAGTACCAAATGAAAACATATGATATTTACAGGCAAAATAAGAAAAATGTACACATCTTCATTCTGTTCAAAAGTTTACACCCCCGGATCGTTTTTTCCCTTTCGGAGCATCAGTGAGCATTTGAACCTTCTGTAATAGTTGCATATGAGTCTCTCAGTTGTCCTCAGTGTGAACAAGATGGATCTCAAAATAATACAGTCATTGCTGGAAAGGGTTCAAATAGACAAAAATGCTGAAAGACCAAAGAATTTGTGGGACCTGACGGATTTTTCTGAAGAACAGCAGGCAGTTTAACTGTTCAGGACAAACAGGGGATTCATAAACAAAACAAACAAAAAAAAGCTGTGGATCATTCAGGTAACAGCACAGTATTAAGAATCAAGTGCATGTAATCTTTTGAAACATATTTTATGTGAAATATCTTATTCAGGTCAGTACTGAATCAAAAAATAATTTGCATTTTGTATGATCCCTCTTATGCAAGTGCTGAATTTTAACGAGTCATTTAAATAATCATTCAACTAATTTGCTCAACAACTGACTCATTCAGGAACGAAACTGCACTGATGTGTGTTCTTTGGAGACACAATAGTTGTTTGTACTTTGGTTACGTTTGGAACTATTTATGTTGCTGTAGTTAAAATACAGAGATATTCAGGCAATCTTGTGTATAAAATACAAGTTTCTCAGTATTTAACTTTTTATTAAACTATTGTGTCCACTTGTTTGGTCTCTCAGTTCCTGGACAATGTGAAATTAATTTATTTACACTGATTTTTACGTAAGTAATAAATCCATTATTTTTTTTCTTTTGTATAGCTCAGGAAGTGAATACTGAAGCGGTGTCATCTGCTCAAATAGTAATCAGACACGCTTTGCATTAAGAGATAAACTATAGCAGGGTAGAGCTGTAATGAAATAGACGTATTTGTTTTAAAATTATATATAGGTAAATATCATCTGTTTTGCCTGACACACAGATGCCTTTATATTCATCGAATGCATGGCAATAAAGTATGGTATTGACAAACAGTATCTGATAACCTGCGTAAAGCCCTTCTGGACTCTGGTACCTAACACAACCACAGGCTTTGAGCCAGCTGGATTGAGAAATGGTCACGCCAGTCGAGGAACAGACAAATTGTATGCTAAATAAAGCATGTTATGATCTATAACAAGAACGATAGCCTGCTGAGTGAGCACTGGGTGAATGCTGACTGCAGCATATACTGTTTTCTGCATGTTGGTCTTTTATTGAGTATTACTCACACACTGTCAATTGTTCACCTTTCATTAGAACGTGTCAGCACCTTAAAATTAAAGGGGGATATTAAATGCCATTGATAGAATTATAAGGTCTATGATCTATCTTTTTCACAAATACAGACATGTATTGTGCTAAATGAGGTTAAAGACTTTAGTCAGGGTGGATGGCATATTAGATATGAAAATAAGACCATATGGACAGAGACATGCTGTTTCATTGTTGTCTTTTTTTTTTTTTTTTTTTTTTTTTTTTGGCTAGATGTGCACATAATGCTAAAATGTGAACTTGAAAATCTGGGAAGCAGAAATTGTTTGCTTAAAATATTTCAGATTCTATTTGTAGCATTGATTGTGAACTTATTACAGATTACTCAGATGTATCCACTGAAGCACAATATGCCTTTTGGATAATTCTCAGATCATTCTGAGTTCATGTGCCTCAAGTACTCCCTTTAAAAAGAGCAAAGGAGGAAATGCTAATACTGAAATATTTGATAAAATATATTTAATCATTCATTTTTTTTATAGTACGATTATGAAAAAGAAGCATTTTCTACAGAATACAAAAAATACATGTAATTGCGACTTTTTATTTCTCTGAACTGCAAGATATAAACTCAGAATTGTAACATTTACACTCGCAACTGCAAGAAAGAAGTCAAAACTCTGAGAGCAAAAATGTCTTTTTTAATTTATTTATTCATGTGGTAGAAATGAGCTTCCATAGAAAATGATTCTTTTTCATAATTATATAATAAAAATAAATGAATGACCAAGTAGTCATCTAGTAGTGTGCTCAGGCATGAGCCTTATTTGTTCAAGCTTGCCACACCATGTGATATGGTAAGCATTATTTAAAAAAAAAAAAAAAAATGTTTTCAGTATTTGACTAATCCAGATACTGATTTTACTGTGTCAACCTTAAAGCATTAACAAACATTGGCATGTTATATATATTGAATATTCTCAGAGAGAAGAAAGCAGGCCTTTGTATTCGCCTTTTGTATTAAATGGTAAGGGTGGAAACTCAGTTTACGAGGTAAGATTAGTCCTCATATTCTAACACTCATTTGCAAAACATATGCAAAGTAAAACATCTAAAGACATTTGGCTGAAGCTATTTAAACTATGCATTTCTGACAGGCTCATTGTGTCTTTGTAATACAACAACCCTGTTCACCCTGTAAGCAGCTCAAAAGCCTTGTGGCAATCACATGGGGGTCAGATGGTTGACTACGAAGACTTAAACTGCTCTCTCGGTTTGCCACATTAAGTGCGCATCTAGGATTCAACACAGAGGTAAGACAAACCAGTGTGTTTATGATATCATAAAAGTCACACTCAAAAATATTTCGGCTTAATTTAAGACTTATTTGAATTTTATACAAAAATCAATTTGGATTAAACTGTTTTCACTTGAACAAAATAATAAATGTGAAGCATATTTGTCAGTCATACACAAAAATAGATATATGGGTCACACTTTAAATTAGGTGGTCTTAACTACTGTGTACTTACATCAAAAAATAAGTACAATGTACTTATTTTGGTCATATTGTATTACAGAACACTTTTGCTTGTATTAAGGTGGAATATGGGTAAGGTTAGGGACAGGTAAGGTGTAAGGGATGGGTCAACAGTGTAATTATAAATGTAATTACATATACATACAAGTACATAGTAGTTAAGGCCACTTAATATAAAGTAGGACCGATATATGTTATCAAAACAAACAAGACATGAGTTACTAACTATTTGCATCTATTTGGTTTGAAACAATCATACTGTAGTTTCAATATGCATTTATTCGAATTGGATAGAATCTGCATAAATCTGTTCATTTTGAAACCATTAAACCATTAGTTAATTTTATTATTAACTTTAGTATGAGATTAGTATGTGATTACACACAGAAAACTACACTGAATTGACTGAAGAAAAATTTATAAACCGTGTTATTGTGTTTAATAGTTTATGTTAAAACTGAAATATCCAACTCAAATACATAAATCTTACATTATGTCTAAATATTTTTGAGTGCCTATTTCTCTGACAGGTGTACAAGTCATTAGACATATATAAGAGCTAACATATGTTTAGTTTTAGAGGACTTTCTAATCAATATAATGTAGCCATCTGTGTCATTGTAGATATCCTTATTGTGTAACAACGGCCCTGGAGGGCACCAGGCCCCTTGGAATTAACTGAGCATGTGACTCGCTGAGTGAGTCCTCAGTGTAGCAGCACTCATCTGGTTCCACTGATGGAAAGACACTGATTATGAATGGGGGAAGCTACAGATGTGCTTGAGAGACACTCAAATCATGTGAGTGTTGCTGCAATTCTCATTCTTTAACAATGAGCTAGAGATGTCTATATGATACTTCTAAAACGGTTCTGACTCTGGTATAAAAGTTTGTCCTAAAGTGATTGATGCTTAAATATCTTGGCCAGTGTTAATTGTATTTGTTCATTAAGTCATGACATCACAAATGCTGTTACTAGGTCCAAGCCTTTACATTTGTGAGGATACTGTACACTAAAATTTCCAGGCCCACGGCATCCCGGCATTCCATGAGTATATATTAGCACCGTTTGTTGGTGCTTTTGCCATCTGATACAGTGTTTAGAAATGGTGACCCAGAAACAGTGATGGATGACATCAGTCTAGATGAAGTGAATAGGCTGCAAATTGTACAGGATCAAATTTAAAGGAATATCTAAGCAAAAAAATGAAAACTATCTGACAATGTTCTTGCCCTCCAGCCATCCACGATGTAGATGAGTTTATTTTTTTCATCAGAACAGATTTGGGGAAATTTACCATTACACCACTTGCTTACCAATGGATCCCCTTTAGTGAATGGGTGCCGTCAGAATGAAAGTTCAAACAGCTGATAAAAACGCCAGACTAATCAAATCCCATTATTAAGACATTTTTAACTTCACACCATTGCTTCTGGATGAAATATGAGTCATCTATTCATAATATTGCTTTCTCTAGTGAAAAGGTAATCCCATCTGAATCAGGAGAGAAATATGCAAAGATCAAATACCGTTTAAAAGTGAAAACAGTCCAAAGCAGTTCTAAACAAATATGGCAGTGGATCTTGATGTGAGAGGACAATAGGAGTTTGATGAGATTGATTTGGATGGATGGAAGAACTCATGTTTGGACTCTCATGTTGACGGCACCCATTCACTGCAAAGGATCCACTGGTGAGCAAGTCACGTAATGCGAATTTCTCCAAATCTGTTCTGTAAAGAACTTTTTTAATATAAACGAGTTGCATATGAAAATGTGTGGATCTCATTACAAAATGCAACAAAAGATCGAATGAGCATACTTTTCAAACAAAATATGTACCAAAAAAAAGCAGTTTAAATTTGAAGATGAAAACATTAGCTAAAAAGCAAAGCTCTAGTAACATTTGCTTGCAGGTACTACTTTGATATTCTGTAGGAATCTGTGCAAAAGCAGTGAAATGTGCTTAGTCAGCACTGCTTAGTGTTTTCTCATGGCTTGCCAGTGCTGGTACAATATATGCCAAGGAATCATTCCAACACATTCACCTTCCATGTATGCCAGTCCCTAGCGAAACATGTTTAAATGAAGATCATATTTAGCTGTGTCATGTTAGATGAGATCTGCATCTTTACGTTGGCACTGTGTTTTGTTACTGTGGGAGTATTGTGAAGAACTGTCATCTTGTTTATATGTACACACACACATTTACACAAGCACTGAGATGGAAATAAGGGATTGCTGCTGGGAAGGGAGGCTCATATTCCATTTACGGCTGGAAACATCTTCAGGACTATGAAGCTTTAGCTCAAGACGGCAAATATATTAGTCACTACCAGTCTCCACCCACAACAATTTAAAGTTGTTATACTAGTTTTTTTGGTCTAAAGCTGATTTATTGTTTTAAGCATTGTTTAGATTCCATCAAGAGTCAAGTGTGTTCCATCAAGAGTCAAGAGTCACTTCCCATTTATACTATATTTAAAAAAATATTAAAACAGCCAACGAGACTGTACTTAGTAGGCTGGTATTGGCAGAGCCTGCAGAACATTCTTAAAATCAGTCCAAGAGTGAAGGAGTTATTTCCTGGCAGTGTGGAAACTATGTGCTTCTCAAAAGCTCATTCAGCAAAGCTTCTAGACTGACTATGTTCCTGCATATTTCATATTAATATTTCATAATTATATTCTCTGTAGGAATATCTGTTCAATAAATCCTCTAATTTACAGAGCACTTTTATATTCAAGCAGTTCTCGTTATTTATTATTTACTAACTTGACAGCAATTTAGTCCCATTGTTTGCTATGCTAAATTAAGTTTGCTCATCTGTGTGATTTGTGTGCTTTTACATATAACAAGCTGTTAAAAAAGCATAATACTTATCTCTGCTTGCCTACAAGTGTTTATTTTTAGGTGATTTTGCTTTCTTTTTACCCTGAATTTTTGTCACTAAATTGGCATTTGAATGCAAATTATACATGTTATGCTTATAAAGGTCTACATTTCTAACTGTAGACTGTGCACGTTTATGCATGTGCATTTGCTGATTATATACAGCATCCCATGTAATCTGTTTTGCAAGTTGAAAGTTGGCGTAATCTTTTCACCTATAATGGCTTTGTATCATACACTCAAGTAGTATGTCAAAAGGGGTCAGAGGATGGTTGGGACTCTTATTAGAATTGTCTGTAGACTTGAGACAGGACCTGAAAATATCAATGTAGGCTGAGTCATCCGCATAGTATTAAAGGAGAACTCCACTTCCAGAACAACAATTTACAAATAATTTACTCACCCGCTTATCATCCATGATGTTCATGTCTTTCTTATGTTTTTTAAGGAAAACACTTACGATCCCAGCTGAGAGAAAGGTCTTATCTAGAGTAACAATCGGTTATCTTAATCAAAATAATACAATTTTAATGCCAAACGCTCATCTTGTCTTACTCGGCCTGGACTGTTTTGTTCCGGTTCATGACAGTTATAGGGTATGTTCACTTTGCAAAGACTGGGTCGGAACTTCTGCAGCAATGTAGGATGATTTTGAAATGATTTTTGAAGTTGAGGGAGAAAATACAATCAGAGTTTTTCGACATACCCTAACTGTCTTGAGCCAGAATACACAGAGTTCAGGGAGAGAAAGGCAAGACGAGCGTTTGAGATTAAAAAGTATTTTTTTAATGAAAATAACCGATCGTTCACTAGTTAAGACCCTTCTTCCTCGGCTGGGATTGTTTATATATATATATATGTTTCTTTTAATTGTTTTGATGATTTTGGGTCATATTTAACAAAAACCCACCAATTCACTATCTCAACAAATTAGAATGGTGACATGCCAATCAGCTAATCAACTCAAAACACCTGCAAAGGTTTCCTGAGCCTTCAAAATGGTCTCTCATTTTGGTTTACTAGGCTACACAACCATGGGGAAGACTGCTGATCTGACAGTTGTCCAGAAGACAATCATTGACACCCTTCACAAGGAGGGTAAGCCACAAACATTCATTGCCAAAGAAGCTGGCTTTTCACAGAGTGCTGTATCCAAGCATGTTTACACAAAGTTGAGTGGAAGGAAAAAGTGTGGAAGAAAAAGATGCACAACCAACTGAGAGAACCGCAACCTTGAGAGGTTTATCAAGCAAAATTGATTCAACAATTTGGGTGAACTTCACAAGGAATGGACTGAGGCTGGGGTCAAGGCATCAAGAGCCACCACACACAGATGTGTTAAGGAATTTGGCTAAAGTTGTCGTATTCCTCTTGTTAAGCCACTCCTGAACCACAGACAACATTAGAAGCATCTTACCTGGGCTAAGGAGAAGAAGAAATGGACTGTTGCCCAGTGGTCCAAAGTCCTCCTTTCAGATGAGAGCAAGTTTTGTATTTCATTTGGAAACCAAGGTCCTACAGTCTGGAGGAAGGGTGGAGAAGCTCATAGGCCAAGTTGCTTGAAGTCCAGTGTTAAGTTTCTGTGATGATTTGGGGTGCAATGTCATCTGCTGGTGTTGGTCCACTGTGTTTTTTGAAAATTAAAGTCACTGCACCCGTTTACCAAGTAATTTTAGAGCACTTCACGCTTCCTTCTATTGACCAGCTTTTTAAAGATGCTGATTTCATTTTCCAGCAGGATTTGGCACCTGCCCACACTGCCAAAAGCACCAAAAGTTGCTTAATTTTTTTTTTTTTTTATTGGTCTTATGAAGTATTCTAATTTATTGAGATAGTAAATTGGTGGGTTTTTGTTAAATGTGAGCCAAAATTATCACAATTAAAAAAATCAAAGACTTAAACTACTTCAGTCTGTGTGCACTGAACTTATTTAATACACGAGTTTCACAATTTGAGTTGAATTACTGAAATAAATGAAATTTTCCATGACATTCTAATTTATTGAGATGCACCTGTGTGTGTATATATATATATATATATATATATATATATCTCTATATAGTACTCATCATTTAAAGTGGATTAGAACCTTTCATCAAAGTTGTCCTAAAACCAAAACAATACACTGTTCTTGTCTTAGGACAACTTTGATGGACTTCTTTGATCCACTTCAAATGTTGACTACTGTACACACACACACACACACAAATTTGTTTTAAATTTATATGTACATAAAACATGGAAAACAAGACAATAAAAAAAGTGGGCATTAAAAAAAATAAATAAATATATATAATATATATATATATATATATATATATATATGAAGTAAATAAAACATAGAAAATAAGGAAATAAAATTATTTCAGTATTTATACTTGAAAATTTCACAGCATTCAGTTTGTTGCTGCTATTTCTTATCTGTGAAATTTACCAGCAATTTCTGAGTGAAAATTGTTTCATAGTAAATCATACACCTGTTTTTTTTTTTTTTTTTTAGACTAAGCAAGAGTGAACATAAGTCTGTAAACAATGCCTAAATGTCTCTCTCTCTCCCTCCTTTGGTTAACGTTATCCAATAGCAAGTGTGGCCAATATGATGTCAGTGGAAAAGTCATTTTACAAGAAGGGCAAATTATTAGATTTTGATTAATCATTAAGAATGAAAAGCACTGATGGGTCCATTTTGATTTCATGTTCACTAAAATTGAATAACGTATGTTTGAGACAAAATTTGGCCAATTTGCATATTTCTTCTGCGGCAACTTAATTCTGCAAAGGGGTGGCGCAGAATGACTGTCGTTTCCTCTCCTCCGCACAAAATGGAGAGAGTGATAATTATAGATACAAATCCTGCTCCGGTTTGAAAACACTTACACTACGGCTTTTTTTATTTTTTTCCATGCAAAATCACATACATTTACTTCTCGTCATGCCCTCATATTCTGGTCTAGAATGCCACGAGCACAGAAAAGCAGAGCGACATAAATAGGGAAAAGTTCCACTTTTTGGAGTGCTGCGGGCCAATCACATTATGGGACTAACTGTTGCATGTGTATAATTGTATTAAACATGTACTTTAAATCTTCAGTGTAGTGTAGTGAACTTTTTAAATCATAAAGATTTTTTTTTTAAACTTTATTTCACAGTCCCATTCCACATCTGCATTTTAGGTACTTGCAGTGATTACAACAACTTTGTAAAAACTAATTACTAACCCTGTACCTACCACTTAACTTTAAACTTTTCTAGTTACCTTATATTACCATTATTTTCTTACTCAAGTGCATTGTAAGTACACAAAGGCATGCATACTGTAAGTGCAACCAAAATGGTACTTGTGGATATTAATATTAATAAATAAAAGGATACTTTATGAAAGTCCACTTTCATAACTGTTTCTTGACACACTTAAGTACACTTTTATCGAGTGTACTTTTTAATAATGTTAATTTTTTTTTTACAAAGAACATTCTAAATCAGTAAGTCTTAATATTTTTTTTTGCTTTAAAGTTAAATTTGTGTTATTCAGTATTATATTTAAAAGTTAAATACATTAAATATACTCAGTTGAAACTTTATCATTACAAATGCGTAATTATAAATATATTTAAATAAATGACATACAGGTTTTAATAAAAATGGCATTAAAGTATATTTTAGTTTACCATAAATGCACATTCAGCAGTACACTTTTACCATATCTCAAAGACAAACCAATTTTCAAACATATAAAAAGTCCTGTTTAGGTGGGTTAAATTAGTTGCATTAAACATAAATTTACACTATAATACATTTTGATGCATTTTCATACTGCAGATAAACTAGAATTAAGTCAGAAAATATCACATACAGGTCGCACTTTTGTATTTTTTTTTTAAAGTTTATTTATATAATTAATACTCTTTTACATTTATTTTCTATTTATCAAGGGCTGATTTCAAGAGTTATTCATAGCAACCAGAAAAAAAAGAGAAACTGCTCTGTTGCACATGTGTACACAAGGGTGTACAGTTTATGAACCAAGGAAATTCCAGAACTTTAGCATGGCTTTCTATCTAAAATGACAGTACAAACAGGAGATATCATATACAGGAAGCCAGAACCATCAATCTTTGTTAAGAATCTACTGACATCCTTTGTACTGGTCAAAGTCGGGCATTGTAGCCTAATCTTAGCTCACTTCATTGAGGGACAATACATTCTGTATTATAGTAATACATTCGACAAGGGTGTAAAATGACATCAATTTATGTCTAAATTCATAATATGTATACAAACACATACACAATCTACAACCAAATAACAAGAGCCTGATATGTTAATCATGCACAACATCAATGACATGTGTATAGCAGTTTTGGAGGACTGATCTACAGGGACAGAAAGTATTAAGTCACTGCAGCTGTGCTGTAGGAGGTTAAAGTACTAAACTTAAACACTGGGTTACCACCAGCATGAATGTTCTTATTGTCATTCTCATCAATAACAAAAGACATGAATAACATATATCAAGTGTCGCTGTTATTCATACTTCTGTTTAAACAAAATGGTAACAGATTGAATCTCGCCCCAGTGCCACAAGTCACAAGGCCTCACGGGAATCTCCACCCTTCACCTCACAGGTCTCTTGGGAACTTCATGTGCGTGCTATCGGGCACACAGTAAATGCAACAAGATATATATTTATTTAAGAAGTGGTTTTAAGCCTATAAAAGAAACCCTAAATTGACATCAATCTTTTACAATCTTCCATTGGCACGGTCTAAACAATACCTCTAATATCTCCATAAATCAATGATGTAGAAAGACTTTGACCAGCACTCCATGAGTCTCTTCAAACCGGTTTTGCTCTCAGAATGTAAGAGGAACACCATGTTAAACAGTTACCCAACAGTTCTTCAGGATGTTTAGAAAACTGATCACAAATAGAATCCTGTAGAAAAAGTTGAGTAAACTGTTGCTATGTTGTGCTAACTATTAAGTCACATTTTAATGATCTACTATTACCTGTTGTGTTAAAGTAGATGCTTATTTTTTTATATTATTTATTTTTTTATATGAATAGTTCTTTGCAGTTTAAGTAAGCCAAATGTAGAACAAATTAAGAACATTGTTAGACTATCTAAACTTTATTGTGTTGTTTGAGCATCCTGAATAGGCCAACAATGAAGCCCTGTTTACATTTCTATTTTCAGTACTTGGCGTTTTAAAATAAACTTCTAAATTGTTCGGCAGTCCATATAACAGATGACATAATTTAATTTATGGTGCTGCTAATTAAGTGATAAAAAGCAGTTGCAAATGTTGTACAAAATAAATATACTCATCTTTGCACCAATAAAACATGCAACAATTTGTTTTACTATCAATTTATATGTAAAATCTAATTATTATTAATATTTAACTTACAATGGAAAGGTTTCCATGACCACTCGCAAGATCTCAGCAAAAAGTCTCACAATGTATTTCCAGGACATACTGGACAATACTGCTCTGGAGTAGTATTCGAGATCTATAGATTTAGTGTGCGTCAAGGGCACTGCGCTTTGGAGTGTTTAAGACCTGGGACAGTCTTGCACACTTCATGTCACATACACAGGCTCTCAAGTGGCCAAGACTGCAAGTGTGGGCATTTAAAATCTGGGTTTCAGGCTATATTTTTGTTTAACCAATGGTAGATGGGGGGAGTGTTCAGGAAAAGTGCAACATAACCAGACAGTTTATCATTCCTTCTATGAGTCCTATTCTCTAACTCAATGATGAGGAACATCAATTTTTGCTGTCAAACAGAAGGCTTAGAGTTGCATATGCTAGATTGAATACGTGTATCAGTCTTTTTTGTATCAGTCTGTCAAATTAATAAATCTGGGTCTAAGTAGGCCTCTGGGCTCTTTTTTTTTTTTGTATTAAGTTGTGGTTATTGTATTGTTTGTTTACTAATTGGTGTGAAACGTGTATTGATGTGAGACAGTACACGCTGTTGGATGCAACACAATTTTTGGAAAGAATTCCAACAATAAACATTTACAAAAAAAACCCAGGATCATGATTTAAAAAAAAAAAAGAAAAAGAAAAAAAATCAAACTGGTGTTCATAGAATATGGGGGGAAAAACAAGGCTTCATTTGTCATATAGTTTCTGTTATTTACTCTATTCCTTTAAAGGAATCATGCTAACTCAATCAAAGACAAACAGAACAGTGACTTTAAACAACATATTTGTTTATTTTCTTTACTGATGCACAGTTAAGTCTTAACAACATTACATACAGTATGTTTTAAAGCTGTACAATATCAAAGTAAACAAAAAGGTGCTTCAAACCAAACACTGTAATTTAGTAGTGTAACATGAACTTCTGCAATATGCAAAATTATTAGCATGACAGGCTGAATAGGAAAACCGAAGGTTTTGTTTTCTAAATGTCTCTTAGTAGTTTCACTGCTCTTGGCAGTCAACAGTTTACTGCATATAACACATTATGGTTTATCCAACTCATGTTTATACTCCCTGAACCTTTATTTAATGTAGTCTGGGTCATATTTTCAAGGTATTTATTCCTTTTTTCCTTTTGACAGCAATGGGAAGCATTTTCTCCTCTCTTTCAAAAATTAGATGCATTTGTGTTGTTTGCATTTTGTGTTGTTTTCCCCTATCAGAACAAAGATGAATAAAAAAAAAAGATGTATTGTATAATTGCATAATTTTTGTAGGAGTGATACATTAATTTATTTATCATTCTTTAAAAAATAGGGAGAAGTTTGTGTATTTTCTCTGTGCAGTGCATCATAGTTATCACGCTTATCAGTTTCTCAGGCATTGAATCAAATTTAGAAAATATGATCAAATTAATACTATACCAGTTCTTCTTATATTCTTCTCCACGTCCGCAACAGAGCAAAAACATCCTAAAATAAATCATAATAAATTTGCTGTCTTTGTTAAACACACAAATATAATGTTTGTGTTAAACATGCTCTACGAAAAGTCATTCAGGTGTGGCTCACACCTCTTTTCTAAACGCCACCCCTCCCGTAATGCAGGTTCTCTCACTCACTCCCACAAAGCTAATAGCCCTTCAGATATAATCTAAAGTTAGGTTTCTCACCATTGTGATCATTGCTATTCTCATGCTATGAGACAGAAGTTGAATCATTAGTGGTCCCTTACCAGCAAACATACTTAATGCATTCACGTTTTCTATATTCACATGGACAGTAGTTCTCACATGAATATCAACAATCATAAAACAATACCTGTCTGATTTAACATGTATTGTCTGGCTACAGCGAAGCATCACTAAACACACGTGGTTGTTACAAACTGTTTATACTCATAACAATGAACCCATATTTAATTTAGTCTGGGTTGTATTTTTCTTACCTTGCAAAGTTTTGTTCATGGCTTTAGAAAATGTGGGCATGCCACATAACATGTCCATGTTGGCATTTGACTTCCTAATATTATATTATATTCAGATGAGATCTTAAGCATATTAAATTGATCATACATCTATCCCAGTTTTTTTTTTTCCGGAAAAAAAAAAATTGTGTCCTCATTAAGGTTGGAATATACATGGCTTTCTAAATTGCAACCAATTTTAAAACACTAGCCATCATACACTTGCTGACTTTATACACGCTTGCAGAGGAAAAACTGGGCATTGTACACTAAACAATTGAGGTTCACATACTACCAAACATGCACCTCGTGTATGTGTATTCTAATTTTGTGTATGTATGTACTTTCATTTTGTTTCAAAGCCCTTTATAGCTCAACACATCAGCGATGCACGTTAATTTGCATTGCTGAGTCTGAGTACAGAATCTTCAACATAAAGTATGGGTTGTACATACATAATGCAATATGACTGGACCAGATATGCTGACCTAGAACAGAAAATATCACATTACATTTGTTTATTCTTGTAAGTAGTCATTTAGCAGACAATTATATCCAGAGGAACGTATAGTATATCCGCTGCAGGAATAATTCCCCTGGGGTCAATCTGGTGTCATGTGGCTTTATCAAGGCCACAGTTGTGATAGTAGTCCTTGCCTCACTTAGGGATCAAACAAACAAACCTTTCAACAACCTAAAGCATTGCAGACATGATTTTCATAAATTACATTCTTTAATTTCTCTGTAAAAATCTTTTTTGGAAATTTATTGTGGATTGTTGCACTCATAACAAGCAAATTCACCACATTTGACTTAACATAATAGACTTGGAATCCCTAAAATAAATACATTCCCTTTTTCTTTGACAGGCTGACATTTGGTAAATTTATAGTTAAGGGTTATAGTCATTAGTCATGCACTCTCATGTTGTTGAAAGCCTGTATGATTTTCAATCATCTCAAACGGGGACAGCTGGCAGGATGTTCATGATACTCTTTTCATATACAGTGTAAGTGGATGGTGACCAGGAGCAGTCAAGCTCCAAAAATGAACCATGAAAGATAATCTTTAAAGTGCATATTACCCCTGCACTATTTTCCAAGTCTTCTGAACTCAATACAAACCCCCAATACAATTATATAAAGATCAGACAAAAATAGGCTAAATGTGATTTACTGAAAATATTCCCTCTGCTGTCATACTTGAATGTATACACAAATATGAATGACATTTGAGAGCTGTTCCTCACACAAAGTTGTCGTATGGATTCAGAAGACAAATGTAACTTGACTCGTATGGACTACTTTAATGGTGCACTTGAAAGCAACCAGTCACCATTCACTTTCACTGTGTGCAAGAAAGCAACACAAACACTGTGAATATTCTGCTAAACTTCTTGACAGAAGAATAAAGTCATTCAGGCTTACAATGACAAGAGGATGAATAAATGATGGCAGAATTTACATTTTTGGATAAGCTGCCTGTTTAATACTGTATAATAGGAATTTACAGTCAACCCCTATACTTGCAGTGCCCAGGCCCCCAGTTTTCAAAAACTCATTAGTCCAGAGTTATTATTCTTTAACCACAGATTTCATCTCTCATTATTCAGGAAGATAACAACTGAATAAACAATTGTGGTTTTCGTTTCTTTATGATCAGTGGATGACTTGATTAATAACTGTTTTGTGGTCAATGTTGGTTAACTTGCATCTGATGAGTTGGTGAGTCATGCTGTCTCTATCTTTCTGACAAATGTTAAAATCATTGAAATTAAACTTTTAAACCTCATCCTCTTTCTATAAAATTAAGTAGAGCACAGGCAGTGCCTTCTGTCATGAGAAGAAAACACCTGTTACATGCATCATTTGAAGGGTTAGAATGTTTAAACATTTGCTTAAGATAACCAGGGGCTTACAGTGATAATTCTAAAAAAAAATGCTCGCAAAAGTTTATCACTATTTATTTTCTTTTATTTAAAACATATATGCTTTTTATCCATAATCCAAGTAAATTACAGGTGAAATACATTTAAAAATAGGTGTTTGACAATTCTGTCTGTATCTTGGAGTTCAAACAGAAAATGCATAGTTTAGCTTCAAACATGAGGAGTGAAATGTTACAATTTCACCCCATAGTCTAGGTTAGTTGTAACATACCCTGGGGTGAGATGTAACATTATGCAATAAGGATTATGACAAAAAGTGTTAAGATTTTAAGAGCTTTTTATTCAACAGATATTTATTTTCAACATAACTGGTGTGTGTTTGTGCTTGTTCTTGCTACCAAACGTCCCCACAAGGATAGTAAAACCTGAAATTTTTGACATGGTGCGGTGCCCACAATGTAAAAAAAAAAAAAAAGATTAAAAATAGTAAATTATGTTTATCTGAAAATGTGACAATGCAAACATGTTTTCTGTAAAGGGTAGGTTTAGGGTTGGGTTAGGGGATAGACAATATCTTTTGGTCAGTATAAAAAATATACAAGTCTATGGAAAGTCCCCACAATTCACAAAAACAAACGTGTGTGTGTGTGTGTGTTGCATTAGCATCATAAAACTAAATAGCATGCATGTATGTGTGTGTGTGTGTGTGTGTGTGTGTGTGTGTGTGTGTGTGTGTTTAAGCATGTTTGTTATTGTCAGGAATAGTAATTGGCCATGATAAAATTGAACTTGAACACTGAGAGACACCGCTTGGGTTGTCTTTCTTTTCCAAAACCCAAGCAAGTAAAAAATTGCTTGGAGTAAGTTAGTACATGTTTCATTGATGTTACAACTAACCCTGAGTCTCGCTGTTACATAACCCAAAGTCTTCTAGCTATGAACTAGCTCACATTACAGCTAACAGCCAAAACATTAGCACTAACACCTTGCATGCAAAATATCTACACAGACACACAATCAACATAATTTAACTCTGATGAGTTTAACTGCAAAGCAGGGACTGCCATCACACAAATAAATTAAGTATAAAAAGTTACTTTCTTACCTCAAAATTAGTTTCTCTAAAATCTGCTGTCTGCCACAGGACTCTACATCCTCACATGTGGAATAAGGACTAATCTGAGAATGTGTGAAGTGAATTAGGTGATTTGTAACTCTTGGGAAGTGTTACTGACCTGTGTTGCAACCATCCCATAAAATAATAGATACTTTTCTACTGGTATTTCCAACAAAAAATGGCCTAAAACATCTGCAGAGCTGCTTCAAACAATGGTCAAACCAAAATGCTGCTCAACTGCATATAAATACCAAACCGGACCCATCAAGTGCGCACAATTGTAAAGATATAATGCAATAGCTGACGACGAGAGAGTGCCACGTGAGAAACAGAAAGACAAAACGCCTATGAAAAGATGCATTCAGTTTCGTGAAACTGCCAGATAACACTATATATATTCAAAGCACTCGACATGTGACATTTGCTGGAGGCACAACAAATGAGGAATTTCAGTTACTTCCTTCGTTTTTACGAATCGGTTCATTTGAACAGTACGTTTCAAAGTATCATTTCATTTCGGATTTCATCATTTCGATTATACATTATACATTTCCGACATGCCGGCGTGACGTATTCTTTAGTCTGAAATGTTACAGTTTCATTTACTTTTCCTTTCATGTAGGCTATCGTGGCGATTGATAACATTTAAATAAGGTCATTTAGAAAGGAAATGGTATTTTTAGATTTGTAACATTTGCATAAACGTGTAATTTTTCCTAAAATCCTTCATTCCAAATACATAGGTATATATATATATTTTTTTTTTATTTTTCTAATCCGGTTTAGTCGATTCATTAAAAAGATTGTGTCTACAACTCCCCAAAAACTCGCAGACACGTTTAAACTGCACTGCGAGTTTTTGGGGAGTTGTAGACACAGTCAAACATTCCAGTTTGAACATATAGTAGGCGATGTCCCAAAACTGCGAATTGTAACCCGTCTACAATGCCGTCTAGGTAGTCGACTCGCTAGAATTTGAGACACGACCGTGCTGAGGACTATGTCTGTAGACCTCCCACTTAAAACGGTGGGGAGAGAGCGAGAGGGTGATTCCCAAATAAACCAACACGCAGCTTCACTCTCGTTGCTTTAAGGAGGTTATAAAGTATCCTCGCAATTTTTTTTTACCGAAAAGGGATGGACGATAACAGCGGAGGAAAAGAAAAATGTGGTCGATAACATTCTAACCTTAGGGTTTTGACGGCTGGTGGAGACAGGTAATGTGAAAGTATACCGATGGAAGGGGGGATTTATATGGACGTTTATATGCGTTATACCGGACGTTTGTTTTACCACTGTTCAATCTGTGCACTACAAACTAACTCGGCGACGTGTATGTATACATTTATAAATGCTTTTCAAAGAGTACCATATGTTGTGTGCTTGTGAATGAGTTTATCCCGTCTGGACTGCATTTGTGTGTGGCTGGCTAGCTGAATGAGCGCAAATAGGCTGCTTTGCTTTAGGCCCCTAAACGCATTTAATCCATCGCGCTTCCTTCATATTTTTCATTATATGTATTTTTGACAGATATTCTAACCCTGTTCTCCTTCGACACTCGGGTTTACGTGGTCTTAATGTATCGGTAACGTTGTGTTTATCTTGAGAGCTTACCGTTGGTTTGTGTGTGAAGTAAAGGGGAGGGTAAACCGTTAGCCTGCCTGCGCTCTCAGTCTGAGAAATGCAAACATACAGTATCGGGACATCAAAGTGCCACTATCACACAGCAGACTGCATACTTTTAGATAGATAAAACATTATCAAAATGTGCACTTCGGTTGTTGTTGCTTCAGAAAGTCACGTGTGCTGTTGAAGAACGGAATAGCCAGATACAACAGATGAGCGACCATGGATCTATACTTTCCCGTCCCTCAGTTTTTAAAATGCCACGTTACATTAGACTAATGGAGTGGATTTTTTTTGTTGTTTTTTTGAGATACACTGGCTAGACACAAAGTATATTAACAGTTAATACGCCAACATGTTTTGATGTCGTTATTTTTTTTACAAAGTATGAAACCAAGTGGAATTTATACTTTAACGCAGAGCTTCACAAAATAAGTTAGGTTTAAATTATTTAAGAAAAGATATGTTCAAATAATGAAGATAAAATGTATAGTGACACTTTTGGTTAGTGGAACATGTTCATAGTTTACCTGTGGCTAGTCTGCTGGGACACCTGTGTGAACTTGAGGGGAAAGGTGTATATTTATCTGCATGCTTTCTTTTTTTGGCTTGCATTTAGGTATCATACAGAGGAATATAATCGCTGTGGCACTTAATGCAGTTTTGAATGATTTTTATACACTTGTGAGATATAATAATTATTTGATCGGTTTATCATGACAGATCTTGATCCACCTTGAAATGCTGCATTTTTCCCCAACACATTAAATTGTTCCCATTCCCTTTGGTTGGCTGCCATGAGTTAAATTTATAGCGGTTAAAGGAATAGTCATCATTCAAGCACCCTGTCTTGTTGAAAACCTGCATAATGCTCATTCATGTCATAAAGTGGGTGATTAGCAGAATGTAATGCTACTCTTATATACAGTGTATATATGGTGGTGTCCAGGAGCAGTCAAGTTCCCAAAATGAACCATAAAAGATTGTCATAATAGTGGTTTATACTATTTCTGCGCTGTTTTTCAAGTGTTCTTAAGTCATATGATTTGTGTGAAGAATAGTTGTGAAGAAAAGATATTTACTCAACATATTCTCTCTTCTGTCATATTTGAATGCGTAAACAGACGCTTAAAAGCACCAGGTCATTATTCACTTTCACCGTCTAGAAAGACAGCAGTGTGAACATTGTGCTAAAGTCATACAGGTTTGGAATAAATGAAATGACAGAATGCTGACAGAATGACTGAAGTGCTCTTTTATTATATTAGAAGTGTACTGTCAAACCCTAGCAGACAAAATAATTGCACTTTTCAGCAGATAAATAACTGTTTTGTGGTAGTTGTTGGTTATTTCAGCATGTGTATATATTAAGTTGGTGAGTTGTCTTGTCTCTTTTCCTTTTCTTTCCTAACCAAAACACCCTTGAGGGTCATTCCATGTCATCTCATGTCAGCTCAGATGTTAAATTTTGTTTATATTTTTCTGGTGAAAGAAACATAACCCTGTCATTTAGTTTATTACTATAATATTAGAGGTCAAAATTAACAACAGAGCCCGGACTATTTTTTTTACTCAACTGCTTTTTTTTATTGTGTTTTCAGATACAGTGATCACACGTAAAACTTTGTATACAACTCAATTGCACATAAAGTAGATTAAATTAAAAAACCCATTAAGATTTATTAAACTATGCATGTAAATACGTAAATAACAGTAAATAAGCTCCCTCTGGATTTTTTTCTTTTTTAAGCTAACTAACCAACTGACATGAGACATGATACATTTCAGTAAGTTGTACTGTATTGAAATAAAAATACCTTTTGATTAGGGCTGGGCGATATGGCCAGAAATGATCAAAATAAAATTTCATATCAGTCAATATTAATAATTATTACGATAAATGTCAAATCTTTATTTCTTTCAAGTTTAAAGGCAGTTGTCTTCTCTTTAGTGAAAGTTGAAGAAAACAGACAGTGAACTGTGTTTTTTTTTTTTTTTTTTTTTTTTTTTTGTCAGAACATGACAAACACTTGCCAAACACGTGAACATTTCACATCTAAGGTACAATGTTCAAAGCATTTATAATAATAATATATATATATATTTTAAATCAAAATATGCATAAGTAAAATCCTGTACAGCTTTCGTTTGTTAACAAAATATCTTAATATAGAAATTAATTTCTTAGATTCTGCGTGTTCTAACAGGTGATATTGTTTCACATCATGAAACAGGTTTGTGTCCCCTGACTTTGAAGGCACAGTGCAGATGTAAATTTATGTTCATGATCAAAAACAGTAACATCTGTAAAAATTGTAACAACCTCATGTTTAGGGTACAAGAGACTGAGTAACTGCATCTCCTTATGCTGTGCTGCCATTTGAGCCGCACTGATAATTGGTCTGCGTGGTGCTGATAACGTGTTTTTTTTTTTTTTTTTACGTGGCACATCGACATTATGTGAGAATGTTTATCAAACATGTTATCTTTCTGTTGAAGAAAAAATATATTGTGGTAAATATCGTTATCGTTTTATCACCCAGCCATACTTTTGATGTTCAAAGTTTGCCATTCTAGATTCTGGTTCTTAATAAACTTTTCTTTTGTGATCTTCATTTTTAATACCCTGTATGATTCAGTCCCAGAGATTTGGGGATCCCAATGTGACTTGGTTTCAAAAGGTTGAAAATTAATTGTGGGTCACTTTATTTTGACTAAAAAAGTCAAGTAAACAGTCAGTAGTAAAATAAGAACAAATAAATAAACGACAAGCAATAGCACAAATAAATACAACATCAAAAGACAAATGGAATTAACAGTACTTTAACTGTTTCAGGTGTGTCTAAAAGTAATATTGAGGTACAGAAATACTACAGAAATGGAATGATCTATTTAACTAAAATAACACTGGATCGTCTGCACTGTATAAATAAACATTAATGACGTAGACAGCAGGAAGTTTATGTAGAATGCTGTCTCTTTAAGACCTCATGCATGAATCCAGTTTACTGTTACACATATGTTTTATTTTCAGTTGTTTACACTCATTATATAACTGTGTGTTTACGTGAATATTTGCCAAGATGGGCATTTTGACAAAACTTTGTGTATTTGGCTGTTTAGGTGAAATAAAATAACTCTATTCTCTAGACGTTTCAGAGGCAGTTTTGTGTGTTTTGCTCTATCTCAGGTGAAAATTATACATCCTTGGCATTTATTATTTTCACTTTCTTCACTGTTTATGTTCAGTGTTGGGAAAAGTTACTTTTAAAAGTAATGCATAACTATATTGCGTTACTCCCTAAAAAAGTAACTAATTGCTAATTGCATTATTTAGTTATTTTTAAATGCATTACGCTACTTTTACGTTACTTTTGCATTTCTTTTGAATCTGGACAAGGCTTGTGTGTTTGTTTTTAATTTACTTTTTGCAAACATAAAAACCCTTTGAAGAATGTTCATAACTTTTCAGCAAAAAAAAAAAAGATAAATAAATAAATAAATAAAATAAAAAAATAAAGCACAAATATTATCTAAAGTAATGTTTGCTTATTAGTATGTTTAAACTGAATTACGTAGATCAGTAGCAAAGACATTTGTTAAAATGGGATTAAATGCTTAAAGGATATTTGTGTTATTTAACATTTAATTACTGCAGGTTTGCATCATATTCTGAGTTTGCATTTTACTGTTTTTATTCATTTTATTTTTGTATATTTGTAGTTATTTTTTTGCGAGTGAGATGAGTAAATTCATGTTCACATTTAGTCTAAAAATACTATAAACAGAAGAGGACAGAAGAGTTGTCAGTCAGTCAGTGGAAAAACAAACTAACGGGCATTACTTATTAAAAAGTAATGCATTACTTTACAAGTTACTTGAAAAAAGTAATCTGGTTACGTATCTCTCATTACGTGTAATGCATTATCCCCAACACGTTTTAAGTTTGTCTTTCTTTAATATTAACAATATCAAAAATTTGAGCTGGGGAATTTTCAGAAATTTGGTTGACTGCAGATTTTTAAAAAAATTTTAATATTGAGAAAATCGCCTTTGAAGTTGTCCCATTGAAGCTTTTAGCAATGCAGATTACTAATCAAAAATTAAGTTTTGATATTTTTACGGTAGGGAGTTTACAAAATATCTTCATAGAACATGATCCTTACTTAATATCCTAATGATTTTTGGCGTAAAAGAATAATGGATCATTTTGACCCATACAGTGTATTTCTGGCTATTGTTACAAATATACCCATGCTACTTATGACTGGTTTTGTTGGTCCAGGGTCACATATTATCTGTATCAATACTACCAAAAACAGCAGCATAATAACACTAGTACACAGATCTGTACAACAAAGGTAATACAGCACTAGGAAAAAATCAGATAGCAATTCTTACTAAGGAAACCTATTGAAGTAATTATTACTGTTATAAAGTAATAAAGTAATAAAGTATTGTTGCATGAATATAGGGCTGCATGATAAATCGCATGCGATTTTCTGGAGCGGCAATTAATACACAGAGCCATAAATCACTGACAAGCTACGCAAAATCGCGCTTATAATCGCAGATGAATCGCATTTGGTTATAAGCGCGATTTTGAGTAGCTTGTCAGTGATTTACGGCCCAGTGTGTTAATGGACCTTTCTCGCATTTCCGGGTTTCTCATAGCGGAAGTAGTCATAGTTGGGTAAAATCCGAGAGCAGTGAATGGGAGAGTACCACAAATACTTTTTTTGCATGCCATTTACTCAAATAGCAAAAGAAAAACTATACGATAGTGTTTTCACGACTTTCAATCAAAAGAAAAAAATTGAGCTAGACTGATATCGGTCAGTCAGAAGAGAGACCAATGTCAAATTTACCGTCCCTCCCATAGACGCAGCATTAGAAACACCCTGGCATAGCGTTAACTAGTTTCGTTATAACTTGATGAAAAGGTGATATAATACAAAGTATAGTGTTATAATTGTACATACATATTTTTAAAAATCAAAATATAAAAAACTTTAAAGGATTTATGATGATGATGACCGTTGAAACGCATCAGGCTTGTGACAAGGGTCCATTGTCGCTCCAGCTCAACGCACGTGATGGAGATTTACTACTAATCAAAGTACCGGCTTTACTGACTAAATGCACCTGACAATCGCATGCAATTTATCATGCCTAAATAAATCATAAACAAAATAATAAAATGATTCACCCCAACCTATAGTAAGTTATTAACCAATTTGAACCAATACAGGTAATAAAATATCCTTCACAAACATGTACATCAGAGGTAAGAAGAGAGCAGATTTTCCAAATATGAGATTGCAAATGTGATATTGAATTTATGTTTATGCAAAGTTATTAAGTGACTAACATTTTAGACACAGTATTGTCCGTTTTTGCTCTTTATCAAAAAACATATCTTCGAGTAACTCGTAGTAGTGTTCGGTTCCTAAATGAATCCGCGTTTCGGATGACCGAATGATTTAGTGAAATTACCTATTCATAAAATCATCAGTCACTTCGTTCCTGAATGAATATCAGTCCTTCTGTCTTAGCTGAAGGATTCCATGACTTAAGACATTGTTTCTTTAAATGCAAATACACTTTCAATGCAAAAACTTGTGCCTTGGCTACTCCGGCAGCAACAAACAAAACATCTGCATGAGTTTTAAAGCCTTGTCAAATGAAATTCCTTGGAAGCCAAATGTCGGACGGCTCATCGCTGGTCACCCTTTGGACTGTACTTTGTGATTTGTAACTTGCATTACGCACTATAGGAAGCTGAAAAAAAAAGCATAACAGAACCTCTTTAATAATAAGAGTCTGTCTGCTTCACTGCATGCTGTGAACATGTGATTCATCTCCCCTGCATTTTTTCTGTCCTGTTCCTAGGTGATATAAAAACACGGTACCATGTGAATGGTTGAGGAACATGAAGCCTGCACACAAACTACTGTTCGTCCTGTGTCCCATGCTGGTCTTGGGGTTCATCTACTACTCTTCTGGGAAGCTCCATTTGCACGTATGGGGCCAGAAGCCACGTGAGTATTGCCCCCCGTTGCCATCTGTCTGTTAATGTGCATCAGGTTGTGACCTCTCCAAACGTGGGTGCCTTTTGCTCTGTCAATATGTATGTTTGCCACAGTTTGTTTGTTAGACCCTCTGTCAGTTAAATTATTAATCTTAACCGTCCACTTGCTTGCTTGCCTTACTGGTTGTTTAGGTCAGATCAGTTTTTGTGTGGGTTCACAGGTTTTGCATAACTCTTTTCAAAGAGTTTGTGTTTTGTTTTATTGTGCTAAATTTTCAAACATCCTCCTTTTCAAGTCTATGTAAACGGTTTGGAGGTGTGGTAGGGATTTGCATGGCTAAATATTTGTTGTTCAACTGTTTGTGCAGGTATTAGTTTGTGGACTTCAGTAGCTGGTCTGAGAGATTATTACTCTCAGTGTGGAACAACACATTGTATTGAGGGATAGTCGACAGAATAGAAGTTTAATTTGGCTTCATCTCAATGTGTTTCTGTTTTAGACTGGTTAGGTGGAAGATTTTATAATGGTTGACTTATTTACTGGCAGGTGAAAAGGTCTATATTTGCATTTTCATGTCATTTTAGAGAGTCCTTCAGTAGTCTCTTTATTCCACACTACTTCAGCCACACAACAGAGCGTTGTCTTGTGTACAACAGTAGCCCTACTTTACCAAACACATTTCCATTGTTTGGAAATGGCTGCAGAGACAGTCATTGAGAATGCTGTGTCTGCGTACTGATATCACCAGCCTAACATGTGAAGTAGGAAAGCAACACATGGGTAACTGACAAGATGCAGATGACATGCAAATTATGTGAAAACTACAAAACTGTCTCAGCAATGTCATCTTTTGCATGCAGGAAATACTCTCAAATTTTCAAACCATTCTCAAAGATATTTATCTGATATCATGTGTTTCCTGCACCAACAAACAATGCAGCCCAAATCGTGATTTTTGCAGAAAAATTGCTCTTGTGCATCAGTTCTTTTTAGTGTGTCAGTCAAAAACATTCACAATTTTCTGTCATATTGTGTCATTTAAGTGTTATATGAAATCAAATTGTGAACCTCATTATATATTGAAACAAATCATGGAAGACTAATATTGTTTCACCCCAACTGATTTGGCTAAATCAATTGTCCCAAGTTTGTTTGTTTGTTTGTTTGTTTGTTTGTTTGTTTTTTTGTTTGTTTTTCAGTGATGCAAAACTGAATTTTCAGCATCGTTACTCCAGTGTTTTGTGCCACATGATCCTTCAGAAATCATCATATGATAAATTACATTACTAGTAATAAAAAGTTATCTTTTGTAATATTATACACACCTTGATTTGGGGCTAGCATTTTTGTTGTTGTTGTTGATAGTAAGTGATAGTAAAGGCTTATATTGTTAGAAAATATTTTTATTTTGAATTAATGCTGTTCTTTGCTGAATGCTGAAACTTTATTCTTCAAAGAATAATTCCAAAAAAAAAAAAAAACAGCAGAACAGTTTGAAATAATAAATCTGCATATTACAATGATTTCTGAAGGATTATGTGACACTGAAGACCAGAGAAATTCAGCTGTTCTTCAAGGGAATTAATTGTATTTTAAGGTATATCAAAATAGTAAATAGATGTTTTAAATTGTAATGATATTTAACATATGTTTTTTTCTGTATTTATGATCAAATAAATGCAGTCTTTGTGAGCAGAAGAAAAACATTAAAAGTCTTACTGATCCCAAAGTTTTGAACATTTTATATATATATATATAGAGAGAGAGAGAGAGAGAGAGATAGATAATGTATATCAAAGCCTAAACAGCCTCCTCATGAACTTTGGTCTCAGAAGTACTTTTCAACTTATTGTATTTTTAAAATAATAATGGCTGTCTGTTTATGTGTGTGTTTGTGTCTTTAAAAACAGTTAACACTAATACATGACATGGGGCAAATTCTCTTTTAAAATTTATAACTTTAACTATTGGTTAATAAACAGAACTGCATATCTTGCGGAATAACATTGTATTCAGAACTGCTTCTCTCTGTTTATGTCTATGACAAATTACATAGGTACTGGGCGACTCCATAGCGGTTCCTACCAGAATCAGTCTAAAATAGTCTGAATATAAAAACTTATTATAGGTGTATTGTAGTGATTCAGGATAGGCCAAAAACACAGTTTTGAAAATGGGTTCATGATGTACTCGCTTATTATATTAGTATTTTTTTTTAGTTTTTTTTTTTTTTTTTTTTTTGTATGTTTAAGACTTTACACTCAACCTGGAAAAACTAAATGAGTAAAAAAAATAAATGTAAAAGTTGAAAACCAGATGGAGACCAAACCATGTCATATGATGTTTGGTTATTAGAGTTATATTTTAAAATGAGGTATCCTTGGAGTTTTTTGTCACCTTTTTTGCTACCATATTTTGAGAAGATATGATAATATACA